>VCCN01002475.1:7156398-7166488 GCA_006491835.1 Architeuthis dux
GTCATGGAAGGAGATGGGAAAGGCCTTTGTCCAGCAGTGTCTAGAGTTCCCTAGAAAATTATCATGACTCATGACGGCTGATGATGATGATATGGTCACACCACACACACTTTTTTATATGCATGTAAACAATTTCATTTTTTCATTCATATATGTGCAAATATAGTTATATGTATCTATAAGAGTACATATCTATGTTATTGAATGTTTATTCAGTCATTTTTATCTGTTGCTACTACTTTGTTAGCTGATCTCAAGTGGATGGAAGGAATAGGATGTGCCGACAATGTATACAAAGTTAGTTGGCACTTTTTGCTTTGATTCAAGAACGATTTCTAAGGCTTTACAGAACTGACGATTGTATTGGCTAACTGCAAATATCAGCTCATATTGTGGTAATAATTTCTTTAATCTAGTAATGTTAGAAACCATCAACCAAAACTGTCAACATAGGTTTCTTCAGTTTTCAAGCTGGTCTGGCATGTATGATGTGTACAGGCTGTACCAATGGAGCTAGAGGGCTGAAAATTTCAACAATTACTCCTTATTATGTGTAGAAAAAACTTCTTTTTTTAAAAGAAATTTCCCCCTAAATAGGTTTTTAGTAGGGGGTTCAATTTGCAATGTAACTTTATGCTAAATTGACCCCTTCGTTTGTGTCACACTTGTTTTTTGAAAATTCAGACTTTAGTGATCTCTGCCTAAGGCGAGCAAAGTAACTTATTCATTCATAACCACTTTTTCCAATTTGTTTAATTGATCACCCCAAACACGTCATGCTGCCAAAAGACGGTCATGTGACGGTTTTTATTGAGTGACTAACCAGACCTGTACATTTTTAAATTAATCATAATCATCTAAATAGGTTTTTAGTAGGGGGTTCAATTTGCAATGTAAGTTTATGCTAAATTGATCCCTTAGTTTGTGTCTGCTTGTTTTTTTAAAATTCAGACTTTTTTAGTGATTACTGCCCAACAAAAGGTGAGAGAAGTAACTTATAACATTGATCACCCCCTTTTTCCAATTTTTTTAATTGATCACCCCCCAACATGGTATGCTGCCATGTCAGGTGACGGTTTCTATTGAGTGACTAACCAGACCCGTTTTCTTTACCTTTCAACCAGGGCTGTCTGAACTGGGGTGCTTCAGCCCCACGCCGCCAATAATTTTCCAAGGAATGAGTAAATAAACCAATTATCCCTTTCAATTGTTTTTTTGCTAGTTCATAGGTGTATAATAGATCTATCCCGAGTCTGTGGATGACTTGAAAAATACATTGATTTCTGACAGATTTTGAAGCTCTATTTCCAAAAATTCCCTAAGCAGCCTTTTGTTTATAATTATCTTCATCAATTAGATATCTGAATATCATCATATACCCATCAATTAAATAGTGCTCTTTTTAAAATAGGGGTGTTTTCCAGCGATCTAAAGGGTGTGGTCTAAAAGAAAATTTCCAGTTCGCTCGCAGCCCCTCTTTTTTGAATTGAAAAAAAAATTAAAAATTTTTTAAATATCTAAAAGTGCAAGGGAAATAGCTCTGATCAGAAGTTATTCCCCTCGATTTTAGATTTGAATTTTTTATATGAATTTAAGAGTTAATATCTGATACAATGAATATAAAACATTTGCTTTTGGGGGAAATGAAAAGATTGGTGATTTGAACTCCTGACTTAGTGATAGCTAGTCTGGTATGTTACCACCTTTCGCTAAACTGACAAGTCTTACATACCTTCAAAATTTATAGTAGACTTATGCAAGGGAGTAGGAGTAGAGCTTTACTTTGGAGCAGCCAGGCTTGTTATATTACTTACTCCATCAAACAGACTCAACCAAGTGATATCTATTTATATTTAATATTCAGTTCTGTTTGTGTTGATAAATAATTGGGATGTCCGTTTGTGAGTCAGACATATCGGGACTTCAGTGAAGTAATGATTTGAAATGGAAGAAAGATTTATAATTTTATTGAACTGACTTCAGCTGTGCATTGAACTTTTAAGTAATTAATTATCCAGACATTTATTTAGTTTTATTTCAAGTTTATTATAAGTTTCTGATCATGGCTTAGTGGTTGAAGCACTGAGCTGTGGTTTGATCTCTTATTTAGTTATGAAATATAACTAAATAAGAGATCAAACCACAGCTCAGTGCTTCAACCACAAAGCTATGATCAGAAACTTATGAAATATAAGTTTCTGATCATAGCTCAGTGGTTGAAGCACTGAGCCGTGGGTTGATGGCTTATTTAGTTATATTTCATGTTTCTGATCATGGCTTAGTGGTTGAAGCACTGAGCTGTGGTTTGATTCTTGGAAAGGCTCATTAACCATAACCAACCTATGAATAAAAGCTCTGATCTCAAAACATGGCCAGCTGGATTTAGTGTCCATTTGGCAATATCCAGTGATACATTGTGGCTATAATTTCTCGGGCATTTATGTTATGAAGGACTAAAAAGAGGATGAATATTATCAGATTATAAAATTAGTTTTGTTGGGTAATGTTTTTTTCTTTGCTCATTCTTGTAGTTTGGGGATACCTCTTCATAATACAAGAGTTCCCGGTGATACCCCTTGAGCATTTTCAGATATTAACCCTGTTATTCTCGAAAATCCCAGAAAAATACGGAATTATGAAATTTCATGCAAAATACTCAATTTTCCATGTATTTGATTTCAAATTAATGAATATTAACCCTTTCTGGCCATGCCAGTAAAATACATTCTCAAAATGTCAGCAAAAATCACACTTTTAAAAAAAGAATTAAGTATTATTATTATAAAAGCAAAACACCTTCTTTTGATGAGACAGGCTGGATGAACCTTCCTGTACATCCATTGAGCCTTTTCTCATTAGCATGTAGAAGTTTGGAATACATGGTTCACACTGGCTGGTGTGAATGGCAATTCTTGCTGGTGGTCTATTCAGCCTATTTGGATCTTGAGCATCCGACACTGAAACATGCACATAATATTGTGCATGGCAACTCTTGGAGTTACAAGGGCTTTCCATCTTGCAGCCATACCCGATCATCTCCAAAATTTAGTCTGGGACAAGTTTCTCATCTTCTGGTAGAATGGTTTGTCTCAGTTTTGTTTCCATCCAAATTCTTCCGGGTTCAATGCTGGTGGAAGACTTACATTGAGATTCCGCCACAAGATTGCTTGAAAGTTGTATTATGTAGGGCTAACACTAAAATAATACAACGGATATAAATACCTAGAATTATCTCCCTTGCCGTAGTCTGTAATGATGGAATTGATTTTCTGGTCATGTGCATGCTAAGGGAAATAAAGAGTGTACACACGTGGAGAAAAAGACCCGGTTATTATTCCCCGAGATGTATTTGTCTTCATCCTTTGTTCCTTTGTCTCATCTTCCTTTTCAGTGAGAATCCCACGAGATGGGAGACACTGCAAGTGGGTCCTCTTAACATTCAATTCAAACAGCTATGTTTGGAGCAGATGTATATCCTTTCCCATTATTTTTTCCCAGACAAGTAGCCTCGTGTGTGACATGTTCATATTCTCCTTTATGCCATAACAGGCTGAGATGAAGGCAGTGGATTGGTCTATGACTTGCTGGAATTGTGCATCCACATTGCCAATGGACAATAGTTTGTACCCAGCTTTCAGGAGTTTGATGACAGAGCCTTTTCCCAACACATAGGATGTGTAGAAGAATCAGCATTTCTTCTTGTGGTATGAGGCGTCTCGTCGCAGGGTTGTGCATTTATGGGAGAGATGAACCTGTGGGGGGGAACAAAACATTTTGGTCCATACCGGAGGAAACGCTCTCCCACGTGACTGGATAGAAAGACAACAAAATTCAGTATTTTCAATTGAAAATATGGGTTCATTTTATTCCTGTTGATAGCTTCGATGCCAAGCCGTTTCGCGGGCCACCAGGGGTATTGAATTCTCTTTCGGTTAATGTTCTAACGACTCTCTCCTGGTGGGTAGGGAGAAACTGTTGACCCATTCACTCTCTGTTCTCCACTGACCCCCAATTGCTGGCCGATTTGAAATCACGGCTACCCTAGTTAGTCAAACACATTTTCTTTGTTGTGTCTTCTGTGTGACTCGGTCAACCGTTTGACCCAAATGCTAGCCCAGAGAACGTGATATGGCATTTTGGTGCACGTGCCAATACTATCACCCCAAATTCAAGTCTAAAAAGCGAACACACAACCAGAGTGTATTTCATTACAGATGCTATAATGTCGCATCCCGAAATAGCATAGGGCTGGTAAAAGGTTCTTGACAATTTTTGAATGCTTGGCCAGTGTTGCCTTGATGTCCACTAATGCCCTTTCCTTGCAGGGGGGTTCCACAATGAGTGGTACATCCAGTCCTGCCTGATGGTGAAGGTATAGGACAAATATGTCTGTGTCATCAGAAACCACAGAGATTTGAAGGGCTTCTCCAGCACACCCCAGAACTTGTTGGACAATGATTGTGTCAGCTTTTACCTGTTGATTTTCTAAATCATATCGGCTCCCTCTTTCTTCCATCAAGATCTCGATCGGGCATGGGTCCTCTCCTGTCACCTTACCTATGTAAATGTATTCCTTAACTTCTTCTAAGGCTTCACTGTCTATTCTTTTGGTCTTTTTGGGGACTTTATCATTGAACATTACTTTTGTCTTTATCTTGTTCATCTTTAACCCTATTTTTTGGCTTTCTCTATTTAGATCATTTAACATGTTTTGTAGATCCTTTGCAGTTTCTCATATGCTTATCCAACACTAAAATCAAAGAAACTATAATTAAACTGGTATTGATTGAATTAACACTAATATTAAATATTGTATTAAATATATCTGATTCCATTATTTATTAGTTTAGAAAGTGTTGCAATGCATGGAGAAGATGCCAAGGAAGAGTGTGTATGTATGAATGTGTATGTAAGTAATAGAAATTTGGAAACGGTGGAACTGTCATAGATTTCTCAGGCGATAAATCAGACTGAACAAAGAATGAAGAATAGACCGTCTTCTTATAGGAAGAGGTGAGTGGAGGATGTGAGGCCGGTCAAAATATCATCCATCGAAATGGGTTTCATCAAAGTTCCCAGGTGACATGTAAGATGACAAAAATATAAGGGTTTGCCAGACTTGGTGTCTGCAAAGGGTATCGTGTTTCAAGTCAAGTGCTTTGTTTTCATGTACTGAAAAGATGGTTATCTAAAAAGCACTGGTAGACAGATATCTTTGTTTCTCGGAACACTGAAACATGGGTGTTCTTAAGGAAAATCTGTGTGTCAAGTGGTTTTACTTAATGACCCGTGTGAGTGCATATATACATATGTGTCCATTACAAAACCATGAAACTGCAAAAATACACTAAGGTACCAGTGTAAAGATTCAATTAGAATACAGCATTCAGTTGTGGTAAAGATTGAGATGATATGAAAATGTATTATTCTTCAGTTCAGAATATCACACACACCTGATTATCGCTTGCAGCAATGTTTTTAATTTAATAGTTTACTAATGGTTTTAGTTAAAGTGATATGCTCATGCACTAAGATAAAAGAAACTGAAGCCGTTGATGTGTATAGACGTGGATTATTTTGCAAGTGTAGATTGTAATCAGCAACCTAACAATATGAATAGAAATGAATAACACATTTACTGATTAAAGTTTTTAAATTTATTCTTTGAAACTGGCCTTTGATTTGATGTTTTTAAAAATCTTTTTTTTCATGATTAGTATTTCAAATTTTCACTTTCAAAGTTATTTTTCACTTAAATTTTCTTTTAAACTCACCACAAATTTCTTATTTGCTAAAGCATGGATATTGGTAATTTTTATCCTGATTTGGAATATCAAATACAGTTAATTTGATATTTTGAGAGATTTAAGTTACCAAGTACAATCATTATATAGACTATCTTATCAACTAGCTAACAGTGTAGATTAGGCAAATTTAGCTTTAAAGTTTCAGAATTTCAATTAAATTTCTAATACTTTTACATGTAACAAATAGACTAACTAGTCTCTTTTTAAAAAAATAATCCACTGACTGGTTCATGATGTTAATTATTTCAAACCACTGAGACCAAGAATATCACTGGATTAAAATTAGGAGAATACTGTATATGCTGAGATATAAGTGGACTTTTTAAGCATCAAGTATCTTAACTCAATACTGACATGGGAATACTTACTTATGTCCTTTAGGCTGAAGAGCACTTATTGACTTGCGGTAAGGCACCTTTGTTTACGTTCTGAGTAAAGAGATGCCATGTTGAATTACGAGACGCGAAGCATGTGCTGTCGAGTGCCATTGATGTAAATAAGAATGAATAAATGAGTTGTGAGTGGGTTTTTTTGTTTTTTTTTGTTTAAATCCTGAATTTATGGTCCAAACCACATTAGTAGCATTTCATAAAGGTAGGTTACTTTTAACAACACCACTGCTTAATAACTGAGGTAAAAAGAAGCATACATGGGTGGCAGTGATTCATAATTTCCCTTAAAAAATGTGAGTTAATAGAACAATTGCAGAACACCCACCAAACAATGTGTTCAAAGAGGTCATAAATCAAAAGAGAAGCTGGGCAACAACAGGATGTATGAAATCAAAAGATGGTTCTATATTTATGGAAAAAGGTAAAATGATACAAAGATGGTCAGAATACATCAAAGACCATTTAACTCTTAAATTCATAAACCACTTGAAACTGACAATGGAACACTTCAATGAATAGCATGAAAAATAGTGGAACTCTTCTGTGAATAGAATAGAAAAAATGAAAAAATTCATCAAATGGTCAAAGGGATATAATTTTAATCAAAACTTATCTCCCTTGAAATTGACATTCTATTTTCTTTGTATGAATTTAAGAGTTAAGACAACAAAGATCGAGAAAATAACTTTGATAAATACAATGAGGGCCCAGCAATATTAAAAGAAGTGGAACCTGCTATGTAGAAGCTTTGACAGGGTCAGATAACATTCTGGTTGAACTATATGAAGCACTAGAGGATTTTGGTGTGGAGAAATTATCAATCATATTGAACAGAATATACAACAGTGGCAAGTTATCAGAAGGTTTAAAGGTAGTATTCATTTTTTTAAAGGTAGTATTCATTGCGCTACCAAAAGAAACCAGGTACAAGAGAGGGGGCAAGATAGAGATCAGTGAAGAAGAGTGAAGAAGAGTGCAGCTTTGTCAAATGCAAGGGGACATCAAATGCCATTTATATCCACAGGAATAGGGCCTCTGAGAGAGGGGTGCAGCCGGTGAGTCACACCGGGGCCTGGAGCACAAAGGGAGGGCCAAGAAAGGGGGTTTGAGAACTTCTTGGGTAGAGCTGTGTGAAACTTCAAAGTTGGTGCTATAGGTTCATTAATAAAATAGGCTGACTCTATTGTTTATTGGTGGTTGAATATAGTATGGTGTGCTAAAAGGGTTATAGCCGGTGGAAACAGGATGGCTAAAAGACGAGGGTGTTTGCGCAGTGTATGGGGGGAGAAAACCGTTTTGCACTGCCTTATAAAATTCCTCTCAGACACCCTGCACAAGAATATTATGGAAAGATCAATGGAAGTACAATAAGACGTTTACTTCTGTTTCATTGATTACACAAAAGTCTTTGACACTATGAAACACCAAGTTATCATGAAATTGCTTCAAGATATCACTATTGAGTAAAAGATCTAAGAATAATTAGTGCAGCCCAATGAATAGGCAATCTGATTGTTGAATATCAGTCAATAAAGCAAGGTGTTTGTATAACTACAGCCTGGCTCGTTCAACGAGGAAATCAAGTAAAAGGGTCTGACACTTCTTACTGATGTACATAGACAATCTTTATTCTCTGAAGTCTTAGTACAACATGAAAACATAATTCGCCTGTTGCTGGTTGTAGATTTTCTTAGGAATTGTGTTGAGATTTCTGAGAAATTTGTGCACTGCTCTGAAGGTTGGTTTTTGCGAGACTGCCCCAGTAGCTTGTCTCGGGGCCCTTAATATGGTCAAAGTTGCGTGTAAAAACATGTGTTTTCCATTAACCCTGGTGTCATAAGGTCAAGTTATTCTGACTCGGCTTTGATGCGATCAATCTGGAGTCCCCCCTTTCATGAGATTCAGATATCCACAAATACACTGGGGGGTCCCTGGTGGGATAGCCTACAGACTTGCAGGAATCCCATCAGCTTCATGAGTTGGAATGTCTTTCTCTGGAACTCCCTGGAGACTTTGGACTTAAATTCTCGATAACATGAAGCTTGTACAGGGCTCTGCCTTGTCCCTAGAGGGCATCGCTTTTTATTACGAAGCACCATACAATAACACCTGGTTCTTTGTGAAATTATCTTTTCAATTTATCTCTAAACTGGCTCCAATTACAGTCAGAGAGGGTTGTGTTCTATCATCTGACCTGTTCTCCCTGTACAGTGAACGTATTATAACCATACAAAACTTAACTTGAATAACTATATGACGATACAATATCAACAACCTCCACTATGTGGACGATACAGTACTGATAGCAAATAGTGAAGTAAATTTATAGAAACTAGTATCTACCATCAACACAGAGAGCAAATAATTTGGCTTATCCTTAAACAAAAAGAAAACTGAAGTAATGGTAATGTCAAAGAAACCTGATACCCCAAACTGCAAGATCATATTGGGAAATGAAATCCTGAAAGAAGGTCACAACTTGATGTACCTTGGATCATGGGCAGTTCATCTGATGGCAAATTCAAAACAGACATAAAAGCACGGATGACAATGGCAAGAACAGCATTTTCAGAAAATAGCAACATCCTAAGGAACAAGAAAACGGCAATTGACATTCGCCTTAGAATTGACGCCTTAGAACTTTCAGCTGCTACAGCCTTCCTATAGTGATGCATGGCTGCAAATCATGGACCAGCACAAATACAATGGGGAAAAGAATCAATGCAGCAAAGATGAGGTTTCTCAGAACAGGACAACCAGTGAAGAAGTCCTACAAAGAGCAAAAACAAAATGTAAGAAACAGCAATGAAAATTCTTTGGACATCTGAAGAGAGACATTAGAACATTTGGTTCCAACTGGAAATCTGGAGGGAAGAAGCCGAGGCAGACAGACGGGTTTGGAATAGGGCAGGCAATGGATATGATTCAGAAGGAAGGAGATGGCGATGGATGGAGAGACATGGGAGACAGCGATGGATAGACACGGGAGACGGCGATGGATGGAGAGACACGGGAGATTGTGATGGATGGAGAGACATGGGAGACAGCGATGGATGGAGAGGCATGATTACCCATACTGAACGGTACGGCACCTGATTAAAAGGAAGAAAAAAAAGCAAAGAAGATTGTAAAAGTCACTTTGAGCAGTTCTTTTCTGAGAAAGATAAAAAGTTCTAGGAGGATGGAATTATGAAGTTGCCTAAAAGATGGCAGAGAATAGCGTAAGATAACGGTAAATATGTTGTTCAATAAAGTTTTTAAAAAAAGAATGTCTTTTATTTTTATTTAATAGACCAAACATTTTAGCTAACCATATAAAAACGTTTTCTTTTTTAAAAAAATCTGGCAGTTAATATTATCGACAAAGTGAATAGTACTTTTTATTAATCTTATTCAGTTTCCTTCGAAGGAATCTTTTATGCAAACAAACCATAATACATATATACACACACCTTGTGATAATTGGCTGTTTAGTGTTAATGCCCTGGAAGGCCTTAAGGTAGATGGTGCTGGCATAAAATATTATCCCCCTTGGTGGAGGGTGCCATATTGGAGCTGTATAAGCCAAGGAATGAGAGGAGAGACATATTTTATCAGTGAGGAAATCCTGAGCGCAAGAGAAGGATTATCACTTTGAATTGTCTCTAACTTTGAGAAGAGTCATTAACATAGCAACTTTTGTTTGGACATCAAATCTTCTTCCCATCTTTGATGTGTTGGTTTCTCACCTCCAAACATTCACACCATATTATGACCTTCCATAGATCTCTCAGTTGAGAACACTGTTTGGAACGCTTTTAAGAAAAACAGGCTCCACAGTATTCCTGCCTAAATCTACCAATCATCGAACTGTCAATACTAGGCTCCAGGATTTTCTAACCAATCAGAGAA
>VCCN01002475.1:7235272-7255333 GCA_006491835.1 Architeuthis dux
ACAAGACCAACATAAGATTTTTCACTTCATTCGTCTGTTTCATTCCTAAGATGAAAGACTGCACAGTATATTTTCTGCATTGTTTAAACCACTTCTGATGCTGTCAGTTGCATGAAGAAATGCATAACAGCTTATCTTCATTGTAAGGATTATTATGATAGATATTAATGATTTAAAATGCAACAAAATATGTACTCACAAATCCAATTTATTCACACTCATTTACAACATGTCCATCATGTCCAGCCTCCTAAAATCAACATGCCGTCTCTGCCACCAGAACGTAAACAGTACCCTCTTATCTGAAGTCGATAAGCGCTCTTCTGCCTAAGGGCCATAACTCAAGATACTTAACAATCATGATAATAAATATGTTTGAGATGTAACACACGTTTCTCTTTCATTTCCACATTGTCAAATTACCTCTACCATTCTGTCAGATTACCTTACATCCACATAAACATATATATATACACACACACACACAGTTATTTCCTGTTTGCAAAGACAACACAATCCTTGTATCTCTATTCTTCTCATTCTACTACAATTTATTGAAGTAACAAAACATCTCAACAACAATTCTTTCTCTTTTGTTTTGTCTGACTCGACTTCCAAAGAGCAAAAGTCAAGAGGTATCTAGGCTTCTCATTCCACTACGCCTTGAGTAATACACCCTATGGATATTGTGCATATTAAACCGAACATTTTATCTTTTTCAGATTCCTTGTCTCAGAATTCTGTTTGGTCATCTGGAATGGCTTTAATAGCTTTTTGGTGTTTCCACATGGAAGCATCTTTCTGCTGTATGAATTTGCAGAATTTCCTCCCAAGATATTTTTCTACTATTCATCATCGTCAGCCCTTTAGCGTCTGTCATTGGGCATAGACCTTCCCCAAGATTCACCAGACCTCTCTATCAGGGGCATTGCGGAGCCAATACTTTCTGAACTTGTCTAGTTCGTCACACCATCTTTTTTTTTGCTGGCCTAAGTTTCGCATATGATCTCTGGGGATCCACGCTATTAGTCATGATGTCTAGCAGTTATCTGACATTCTTGCAACATGACCAGCCCATTGCCATTTGAGTTTTCTAATGGTTTCTATGATATCTCTGACCTCTGTTTGTTTTCTAATATAATGAGCTGTCTTGCAAGATAGATCTGGTCTCATCTTTTGAACAAAATTTGAAATAAAGTTTAAGTTTCAGGAAATACTTTTTCTTTAAGGAGATGCATTTTTTTCATGTGAGCTAGAAATAAGGTGTTAAGTATTTTGAGTTATTCCCTTTAGGCAGGAGAGTGCTTATCAACTAAAGGTAAGGAAGCACTGTTTTACATTCTGGTGAACAAGCAGCCATATTGTTATTAGGGAGATTGGAGGAGACACATGTGTGTATCGTTGACTGCGGTCATTATATGAATAAAGGATCTGTGAGTACGTCTTTTGTTGCATTTTTAATCTGTTAATATCTGTCACAAGGTACATTGTGATTTTTAAAGTAAAATTGTTAGCAAAAAGTTTTAAGAAACTTGATAATTTCAGGAAGACTGGACTCTCCCCTAGAAATACTCAAAGACTTGTTGAATATTAATAAATCATACTAGATACCACAAATGTTATGAAGCCAAACACTTTTTAATAATTGCTACCCACAGCAGACCAGTTTAATCATTGTTGCTGGATTTGGGTTATTCATGTGTTCTGACATTTATAGGTATGTATTATATCTATGTATCTGGACTTTGCCCAGCCTTAACTATTCATAGTTGAAACTTGAAATTTTGCGTGTACACTCCTCTCAATGAGTAGGGAAAGTGTTTTTTTATTTTTTGAAAATACCCCCCAAAATAGGTTTTTAGTGTAGGGGTTCAATATGCAATGTAAGTTTATGCTAAATTGGTCACTAGATTGAGCCCGCTTGTTTTAAAAAAAAATTCAGACCTTCTTTAGTGATCACAGCCCATCCAAAGGTGAAAAAAGTAACTTGTTCACAGCATATATGGGTGGTGGTGATTCATAATTTCCCTTGGCATTAGTTCTCCTAGAAATATTTCTGCAATAATTCCAATACAGTACTGGTTCTGTAACTCTGAAAGGATTGTATCTGAAACATTATTTATAGAAGCAAAGCAAAAACATTAAAATCAATCTTTCATCATCAATTTATGATGACTTATCTGTCCACAACTAAAAAAAAAGAGATATCCGGTTGGTCACTTAATAGAAACCGTCACATGACCAACATTTTTTGGCAGATAGCATATTGGGGGTGATCAATTACAAAATTGGAAAGTGTGGGTAATCATTGAAAGCTTCCTCTCTTGCCTTTTGTTGGATCATTAAAATGTCCAAATTTTCAATTTTGTATAAACTACATTGTAAATTGAACCCTCCTACTAAAAACATTTTTTGGTGGGGAATTTTCTAAAAACAAAAGAAAATATTTTTTCTAGACACAATAAGGAGTAAATGTTTAAATTTTCAGCCCTCCAGTACCATTGGCGCAGCCTATACATATGATAATTATAAAGACATTTTTAATTGGGAACCAATATTTGCTCAGCACAGGTTTGACCTGATTGAGCCTGCGTATAAGGCTGCTTCCAAGGTGGACGCGGGTTCGATCCCTGCACACCGCTCGTTTATTTATTTATTTAAATGATTTAGGCCGCTTGTTTCACAATCGGGCCAAACCGGTGCCAAGCAAATATAGGTTCCCAATTAAAGATGGCTTTATAATTATCATATTCTGTTGGATATAAAACTATTCATTCTCTGAATTCCATACATACATATATAGACAGCCAGCCAGACCAACTTGGTGACAGTTTTGGTTGATGGTTTCTAATATTTCACCCTTTTCATTGTTTCTGATATATTGAACCTTTGATATATCATCATCATCATCATCATCATCCGTTATAAGTCCACTGCTGGACAAAGGTCTTTCCCATCTCCTTCCATGATGACCTATCTTGTGCTAACCTCTACCAAGTCTTACCAGCAAACTTTTCTATCTCATCCCTCCATCTTGTGTCTGGTCTTTTCCTACTTTGTTTACTGTTCCATGGGCCCAAATTGGTTAGTCTTTTCCCCCATCTATTGTCATCTCTTCTTGCTAGGTGACCAGCCCATCTCCATTTTTGCTGCTTAATTGTATAATATCCTTCACTCTAGTCCTACCTCTGATCCATGTTGATCCTTTTCTATCTCTTAGAGTTATTCCTAGCATTGCTCTTTCCATGGCTCTCTGTGCTATTCTGAGTTGGTTTTCAGCTCATTTGGTCAGTTTCCATGTTTTGCATCCATAAGTCATGGCTGGTATTATGCAGCCATTATATACCTTACACTTTAGGCACATTGGCAAGGTGCTTTTCAGAATGTCTCTATTCATACCAAATGCTTTCCAACACAATAGTAGAAGTAGTATTTGCATTAAGAAATATGAAAAAGCTCCAGGAGAAATCTTGCACAAAGGACTTTGATATATAATGTCTGATTTACTTTTAATTCTATTTTTAAAGCTGAATTTGATAGAAGAGAAATCAAATTGAATGAAATTTCTTTTAAAGATTTTTCAAGATTGACCTTTCAGATATCTTGGTATCTGGGAGCATAAATACAACAATTAAAAAGTAAACAGGTCTGGTTAGTCACTCAATTGAAACCATCATGTGACCGTCTTTTGGCAGCATGCTGTGTTGGGGGTGATCAATTAAAAAATTGGAAAACGGACTGATCAATGAATAAGTTACTTCTCTCTGCTTTTGTTGGGCAGCGATCACTAAAAAAAGTCTGAATTTTCATAAACCAAGTCTGAATGCTGCCGGACACAGACTAATGGATCAATTTAGCATAAGTTTACATTGCATTGAACCCCTCTGCTAAAAACCTATATAGGAGGGGAATTTAAAAAAAACAAAAAGTTTTTTTTTTTTTTAGACCTACGGTGTAAATTGTTTAAATTTTCACTTGAAAGAAGAAACATGTTATTGGTTTCGATTAGGACGAATTCCACAGGAGTCGCTGAGAATTATTTTTCTTCTGAGGTAGATGTGTCGTTATAAGTTCTTATGCTTATTCTAAGATCTGTATTAAATATTAACAAACTGCTTTTCCAATGTGTGGTTTGGATAGGTGAATAACAAAAACAATCGAGTATTGCCTCGACAATGATTGTCCTTCACCAGGTATTCCAGAGTGTGCATCAAGAAAATAAATTCACCTAAACTGGACTTGATCCTTCAACAGTTTGAGATGTTATGCAATTTTGGTGGTCAAAAGAACAGGTAGACAATTCAATCCCTCATTGACAGATCTTGGTTCTTATCTAACATCACTCATTCCCCACGTGCAAACTGAATGGCTG
Organism: Architeuthis dux; assembly: GCA_006491835.1. Classification (NCBI taxonomy): domain Eukaryota; kingdom Metazoa; phylum Mollusca; class Cephalopoda; order Oegopsida; family Architeuthidae; genus Architeuthis; species Architeuthis dux. The sequence goes on from VCCN01002475.1 coordinate 7,239,645, forward strand.
TCATCATACCACGTGTGTCTCCCTACCTTCTGTACATGTGCCATATCTACCAATCATATCATACAGTGCATGAAGATGCAAATGTTGAATTTTGTATAGCATATATCAGTTTTGTCTACATCACTTTGGTCTAAAATCACTTCTGTCCCCACAGTATCTCCAAAAGTTCTCAATGAATTTCAATAACATTTTGTCGAATGGTGGGCCATTGGCTAAGGAAGCATTGATGACATTTTGGGGTGGATCCAGGGATCTTCTTTTTTTTTTTTTGATTGAGAGGAAAAAAATTCCAGGATCTATCCCAAAATTAATTTTTTTTAAATCTCTCAATCGAAAAGAAATTTTTTAAAAATTCATGGATCCACCCAAAGATTTCATCAAGTCTTCCTTAGCTGATGGCCAAGCATTTGACAAAATGTCATTGAAATTCATTGAGAACTTCTGGAGATATTGTTGGGTGATTTTAAACCAAAGTGATTTAGATGAAACTGATATTTGCTAAAGTGATGTAGACAAAAGTGCTGTACCCCCAAAGGTTTACTGGTAAATCTTCTCATACATCATATCTACCAATCATATCACACATTGCATGAAGATGCAAATGTTGTTAGTTTCAAATAGTTTTTTGGATGATTGAACTCCTTGTTGTTGTTTGTGTTGTTAACATGACGTTTTAGCCGATCCATTCCTTGGCCTTCTTCAATTCACACCCGAATCCTATGTTATAAGCATTGCTTCCATTGGAAAAAAACTTATGTACCTTATATACCTTATATAGGTCAGTAGATACCATCAGTAATTAGACCAACAGGTTTCTACCAATTGTTTCCCAGCTCCTCATCTTTTTATGATGAGCATGGGTTACATAGTTTAGTAGGAGGAGGTGTAACAATATTTATCTCTGCTTGACCATTCCCTCTCTGGGCTAGTCTTGAAACTGTTCACATTCTCTGCAGTGACCATGGCTTCACTCAGACAGTTCCAGTCCGCTGTCACTCTTGCAGTGAAAAACTGTCCCCTCACGCCGGTTTCAAGTCGCGTTTGAAGTTTATATCTGCAGCCTTTAGTGTGTGTGTGTGTGTGTGTGTGTGTGTGTGTGTTTGGTGAAAGGTTCAGCATGTGTTTGTTTGGGCAGATAGGGCAACGACAATGAGTGTTGGTTGGTCAGGATGTGGTAGGTTTCTATCCCATCAGCTCCTCTGCGTCTGTCTGCAAGAGTTGGTATATATTGAGCTGTTGCAGTCGGCTAGCAGTCGGTGGGGGGGGGGGTCCGTTATAGATGAATATTGAACTGTTTTGAAAGCACAAAGGTATTAGAAACATTTCTTATGCATGAAATTCAATAATTAATTATTTTCTCAATGAACATATTTTAATTACTTCCTACAAAGAAAGTTTATGACCTTTGAACATAATTTTAAAAGGAACAACACTGTCAGTTGGCTGTATATCTGTTTTTTTTAATAATATACCAGACAAATTTGAGAAGCTTAATTTCATCTATTATATTACCTTATTTCTCAGTGATATTCTTCAGTGAATAAATCTTGAGCTAGATAAACTTTTAGTCTGACAGATTAATATCCATCATTGATTGTTGGACCTGAACCAGCTACTCATCAAATTTAGTGTGTAGCTTGTTTTTAGTTACAGGTATGAATTGAAAAAATTGTTCTGATTATTTCAGGTGTTTTTTATATATTTTTGGGTGCTGAATTACAAAATAAAAACAGTTTTTCTCCATCATGTAACATTCTTTCAATAAACATATTTTTGTTTCAATAATAAGTTTTCATATAATTTTGCACTATACATATGGATATTCTATTTCAATGACAGTGTCTGCTCTGTTTGTGTTAAGGAACTAAGACATTGGACAGAAAGAAAAAAGAAAGCTCTTGCTTTTGGTATTCCAATTGAGGGAACCCAAAACTTTTAGTAACGATTATCATTTTTGTTCCTGCAAAATTCAAGGATACAACAAAACAAATCAGAAATAAATCATTTACTCCCCACGGATCTGATCTACCAATCTCTACTCCCCATGGATCTGATCTACCAATCTCTACTCCCCATGGATCTGATCTACCAAATCCTACTCCTATTAGTCTTGATTGTGTATAAACTCACCCAGAGGAAGAAAATCCTGCAGATGATGATGAAGAATTTGTCCCAATATGGACAAGCAATGAGCCACAGCCATTCTCTCAGGGTGAGCTTAATGATTTAGTAAGAGACCTTGGTCTCCCCAAAGATCTTACAGAGCTTTTGGTGTCCCGATTAAAAGATAAAACCTTATTACAACCAGACACAACTTTCTCTCGGTACCAAAATAGAGAAAAAGAGTTTGCACCATATTTCAAGAAAGATCTTGGTTTGATGCGCTGATGTAAGTGGCCTTATGCAGAAACCTGACATAGATTATAATGTAGAAGAATGGAGACTATTTATGGATTTATCTAAAAGAAGCCTAAAAGGAGTACGTCTTCATAATGGTATATTTCTGGTGTCAGTGTTCTGCAAGCAGTGTCAATATTTTTTTCCATGTTTGAAACTTTAAAAAGTTTTTTATTTCTTGTGTCAGGTTTTTAGAGTTCTTTCAGTTGAATAGGAAAATTCTGCTTTGAAACTAAATTAAAAAAGTTTCTTTCCTTGAATGGTATAAAGAACTGAATGTACTGTGTATTGCAATTGGCACAAATGCTATTGTTTTACTGAAAAACACAGTTTGTTTATAAGATAGCTGGAGACAAAACGTTAATCATGGGAATTTCAGTTCTACATCTATTGTTCTGATGTTTTTTTAGGTTTATACGAAGCTTAAGAGAAATGATTGAATCACAGTGTTTCTTACCGGCGTAGTTAATCTGCTTTCTGCCAGTGAAGCAAGCAAAACCTAATACACCAATGAAGAAATGGTGGTCAAAAAAATCAATAACACTTGGTGAAATGTGAATTTGTATGCAAATGCATGTCTGAATCCATTGTTGAATCAGGCACTTGTAAAAAAGTAAACTAAACAATGGCATCTGGCTAAATTATCCTACTTTATGTTTTAGTACAGACTCATTTAGGACAAATACACATATTGGCATACCGTATATGCTGGCGTATAAGTCAATGTATTTAAGCATCAAGTACATTCCCTAATGGATCATGTTAGTCTGTTTAGACCCTATGAACTTGTCACAATGCTGCCTTATGTTGGAGAGTCAACTTATCTGATGAATACTGGACTAGACTTGAATTAACGCCTTAGTTTTGGGGTCAACTTATACGCTGACATATATGGTACATATTCTCCATTCATAGTTACTGCTACTATTGAATACTAAATTGACTTTGACCTCATTCATCTTTTCACTTGAAAATATCCAGGTTCATTTTTCTCTGCTGATAACTTGGATATCCATTTATCAAGTTGATCCCAGTGTGAGCCCTCTCTATGTTGATCATGATTGCACGAGTTGATCCCAGTATGAACCCTTTCTATGTTGATCATGATGGCACCAGTTGATCCTAGTGTGAACCCTATATATGTTGATCATGATCACACAAGTTGATCCCAGTGTGAACCGTCTGTATATTGATCATGATCGCACAAGTTGATCCCAATCTGAACCCTCTGTATGTTGATTATGATCACACAAGAAACTAAAATATTATTAACACGCAAATAGTAAAAGCAACAATCCGAGGAAAAAAAAATCATAAAATATCTTCAACATCCTCTAAATTATATATATATGATAATTACAATGACATTATAAAGACATTTATTAATTGGGATCCTATATTTGATTGGCACCGGTGTGAGCGATTGTGTAAAAATCATATAAAAAAAAAAAACGAGCGCTGTGATTGGATCGAACCTGTGTCCACCTTGGAAGCAGCCTCTGCTCTTACCACTGAGCTAACGGCACTACTCATGGAAGGTACACGTTACTCATTTCTCTATTTCAGTTTTTATGGTACAAATATATTTGTGGTTGCCTATGTCGACAGTATGAAATTCAAAGAATGAATAATTTTTATATCTGACAGAATATGATAATTATACGTTTCAGAGCTCCTGCCTTCCACGAGTAGTTCTGTTAGCTCGGTGGTAAGAGCAGAGCCTGCGTATAAGTCTGCTTCAAGGTGGACATGGGTTTGATCCCTACACAGTGCTCGTTTCTTTCTTTCTTTTTACAAGAGTTAGGTCGCTCGTTTCGCACTCGCTCACACCGGTGCTGAGCAAATATAGGATCCCAATTAATAAATGTCTTTATAATTATCATATTCTGTTGGATATAAAAATTATCCATTCTCTTTCATATATATATATATATATGTGTGTGTATGTATGTATGCACAAATACTAAATCAGTTTTCTTTCACTTCATCATGAAATCAAAATGATAGTAAATTCATCAATATTCTTCAAATATTCTCTAATTTAACCATCTTATAAAAAGTATGCAAGAATTGCAAGAACTGGATCTCAATCTTAATAACTAAATGTAGAAAACAACAATTGAGAGTATTAAAATCCAATATGATTTAATCAATGGAGATGTCAATTGTGTTTGTATTTTGGACAAAATAAAACTTATCTTCCTCCTGGGTTTAGTTTCAGTCATTGATTTTAAAAAAAGATTGTTTGTATTGTTTTTATTTGCTTCCCAAATTCTCACTCTACATTCATGGGAAAATCAATTTATAAATTTTGAAAAAAGTTATTTCAATACTTTTTGGTCACTGCAGAACACAGCTTAGGGATTCCTTCTGTAGTGGTGCCAATATTGCATCAGATAATGATATCAATATGTTACTGCCAGATGAGGATGTCAGTATGTTACTGGCAGATGAAGATGTCAATATGTTACTGTCAGAGTTTACATACAGAAGCATTTCCAATTTTTATTTCCATTTTGAAACAAGCCAGGCTGCTGCAGGGTCAAACTCAACTCCTACTTCTATTCTGACTGAAGATGATTACTACAACTTTTATATTGTATATATAATAAATAAATTTGTAAATGTATAAGATGTATCTGTTTAGCTTTATAAAAGAGCCGCCTAGCAATCACTTGGTCGTGATTTCAAATCACGGTAGGGAAATGTTAATTTTATATATCGGTTTGGTTTACCATGATGTGATAGACAGTGAAAATTTTACTCCCCTGGATTAGGTGTGGATTAGTTCTTGTTGTTCTTGTTACAGGGAGAAAATAATCGACTCCATTTGAACTGGAATTTGACTTTTGTGAAATTTACAAACTAAGGAGGTACAGTAATCTCTTGATATGTGCGGTCAATAAATCCATGAGGTACAAAACCGCATATATCAAAACCGCATTATTAAAAGTTAAAAATCAATGGAAATAATTATAATGAATCCTGGAAAATAAAAAACAATTTAGAGCAATGTATATTATTACATTCCTCAATTGTCTCCCATAGTTAAACCCTACTCAATTGCTTCCCTTAATAGATCCTCAATGTACATCGTATATATCTAAACCGCATTATTCAAAGTTAAGAATCAATGGAAATAATTATAATGAATCCTGGAAAATAAAAAACAATTTAGAGTAATGTATATTATTACATTCCTCAATTGCCTCCCTTAGTTAAACTCTACTCAATTGCCTCCTATAGTTGATCTCTAATGTAATAAGTTATAAAAATAATCCAAAATGTCTACTCCATGGATATAAACAAGCCCCACAGCTGATGTTGTAATTCGTTATGTCCTATATCATGTTGAATAAAGCCATTATTTATGGTAAATATTTCATTCTGCCCTTTTCAAACTTTTTTGAACAGTAATGGTCACAATAAATCTTTGCGCACTAACCAAAACCACATTAATCAAGACCACACACATCAAGGGATTACTGTATACAATGTCAAAATAAGGCAACTGGTATATGATTTACTCAAGTTTTACAGTTCAACAACATAAAAATGACAAAATTTAAATAGTGGTTATTATGTCTTTGTTGTTTGTTTGTTAGTTTCTGTTTTTAGCTGTGTTGGTTAAACATGTTTGGTTAGAACTGTATTTAGCTGTGCTTAGAAAAGAAGGGAGACAAAGACAACAATGTGTTCAGGGCAATCACCTGTGATCTAAGAGACCTTTCCAGCTCCCACTTGCGGGCCCTCGTTTCTAAGATCTAGTTCGGCTAGTAAAAAATGATTCATCTGCTATATGCTCCAGACCCTGCACCCACTGACTATCATTTGTTTAGGAGTTTGCAAAACCATTTTGATGAACAGAGACTCACTTCAAGAGAAGAGGTTGAAAAGCAAAGTTAGTCTCTTATTTCAGGTCAAAATCGGAGGAATTTTACAAACCTGGTATCAAAAGACTTGTTGAGGTAATCAAAAGCGCAGGAGAATATAATAATGATTAAGAGTATCTTTAATCACACTATATTTGTGTTTCCAAATAAAATGAAACATCGCACAGAACTTACTTTACAACTTGATGTTAAAATACAAGATGTGAAATGGTATTTTAATGCACAAACAAATGTGAAAACTTTACCTTCTCTGGTAGCTCCTTATCAAAGATTATAAAGAATTTTCAAGAAATTTTCTATAGTTTTGAGAAGTGTCATTAATATTCAAATGGTTCTTCAAACAATTGAACTCCTTGTTGTTTGTGTTGTAAACATGACATTTTGGCCAATCCATTCTTCGGCCTTCTTCAGGTGTAAAATCTGAGTGCGAACGCAAACAAGGAGTTTAATCATTTGAATTTTCAAGAAATTGAATATTTCTTTTACAATTTTATTACCTCAGAATTTTGGAAGCCATATTTTTCTTCTGAGCAAAACATTTTTTTATTGTATGTCACACTGATGATTTCTTTTGGAAGACTAGCATCAGCTAGAGAGAGAGAAAGAAAACACCAGCTAAATCAATACTTGTCTTCTAAGAGAGAATGCTTCCTTGTGCTTCACTTGCCTGCTGGTGATATATCATTGCTTACTGCTGCTTCTATTACAAAATGGAAACGGTTTTGGATTCTCCGTTTATTTTCTGTTATTTTTTCTTTAATTTTTTATATTTCTTCATTACCTTACTTCATCTTTGATCTTTTTGTTGTTGTTGTAAGACTGCTGTGGCTTTGCTGTGGAGAACTTAGATGTTGTCTGTCAGTGATGGGGGCATCAGCATATGTGCATTATACACATTTCAAGCCTGCACTTATAGATAGTTAAGTTATGCAATCGACAAGACTCAAGAAGGGTTAAATTCCACTTCTGTTAAGTAGTTGGTGAGGCTTATTATCACACATCTAAAAATTTCATTGAAAATTTACATTTCAAACCCTTATAAAAATATTTTTCACATCAAATATTTTATTTTGTTGAACAAAAATCTCATAGTATTACTAATTAAACATTATAATGGAACATATCATCATCAGCCTTTTAACATCCATCGTTGGACATAGACCTTCCCCAAGAATTGCCAAACCTCTCGGTCATGGGCATTGCGGCGCCAGTATATCCGGAATGTCCTTTCATGTTGCATATTTGATTCGACCAATCAAAGAGTTATATGGTTTTTAGATAAAATATTTAAGTTAGTATGGCGACGAAGTGGAAATGGACTCGCCTAAGGAAATGACCTGCTTGAGGTACGGCAAGCAAAAGCTGACTGAAACATGTCGCTGACATATATAGACGACGTGGAATGTGGGTGACTCATATGTTGAGCACCAGCAACCCGGATGTGGTGAGTTGCTGGCTATAACTGGCCTTGACCATGAGGGCTCGGCAGTTCGCTCTTGACTCGCCACTTGAAGTCATGCCTGAATCATGTTTAGAATATATACTGTGAATGACATTGTAACCACTCATAGTTTGTAATAGCTTACCGGTGATAAGTGAGAAAGTACCCCTTGAAGGAATCGTTCCAGAGTTGCAGCATTGACGTGCCGTTGGACTCATTGCATCGAAACCGTGTCTGTGTTTTTCCCCTCCCCATTTCTACTACAGTTAGTTTTGATTGTCTAATCAAAATCTTAACCTGGTGGCTCTACCTTCATTTTACAAAAAATCCATGCGAAGATCTGAAAAATATTATATGCTCTTATACTTGATGTTAAATATTTTGAGTTGTTCCCCTTAGGCAGGAGAGTGCTTATCAACTTCCAGTAAGGGGGCACTGTTCTATGTTCTCCTGAACGAGCAGCTGAGGGGTTTTAGGAGAAGATCAGGGAAGACACACGCGTGTGAATCATTGACCACGGTCATTGTGAATGTATGAATAAAGGATCTGTTTGTACATCTTCTGTTTGCATTTTGAATCTGTTAATATCTGTCATTATACAAATCTTACACTTGAGATCTGATTTTTGTAGATGTGTTTATGTAAATTCCCAAATAACATTTTGTATTTGAGATATGAGATGGAGTTGTATTGTTTAGCAAATAGAAAATGTGAGAAAATCAGTCAATTTAACAATAACAAAAATATAGTATGTGAACTTGAAAAAACATAAGTCTATGCTAACTTTCCATTGGAATTAAAGTGACGTCATTCTTTCCTTCAGTTTCCTTTCCAGTATCGCCCATAAATAAGTACACCTCTATCACTATTTTATGAAAATTTAATTTTCTTCTAAACCAAATATAGCAAGATTTTATTATTTCTATTGGAACATTACACAATCATAAATAATACCTGATAATATCTGTTTTGACTAAACTCTACAGCATTGAAACTCTGTTGCCAAAAGTATGAATATGTTGCTGTCCGAAAATGAGTACACCCTTTCGAAAAAATAATTGTCTTCTAAACCAAACATAGCAGGTTTTTATCATTTCTAGTGGAACATTACACAATCAAAACAGATATTATCAGGTATTATTTATGAGTAAACTCTACAGCATTGAAACTCTATTGCCAAAAATATGAATATGTTGCTGTCCAATGATGAGTACACCAATATGAAAAAATATTTTTGTCAACAGAGTTTCAATGCTGGAGAGTTTGTTCATAAATAATACCTGATAATATCTGTTTTGATTGTGTAATGTTTTACTAGAAATGATAAAATCCTGCTATGTTTGGTTTAGAAGACAATTAACTTTCTATTACAAAATGGTAGGGGTGTATTTATTTATGGGCAATACTGTATATTCTTATGAGTTGTTTTGGTACTTTTGTCCGTCATTAGTATCAATTTGACAGTGTGTCCCATGGTCATCAATGACTGAAGATTTAACATTGTTTTGTATAAATTTTCTCATAACTGTTCAGCAAGGAAATAGAGGAATGGCTTATTTCTTGACAAATGACCATTCGAGTACAGAAAATCAAGGAATTTATGCCAAACAAGTCAGTCAGGTGCTGGAGTTGACTTAGTTTTTCCTCCCTTTAACAATGGCAACAACAAGAACAATCTTCACCTAATTTAGGGGAGTAAACTCTTCACTGTTTGTCTATCCAGTCACATTAAACCAAACCGATATATAAAATTAACATTTCCCTACTGTGATTTTAAATCACAACTAAGTGATTGGCAGGCGGCTCTCTTACCAACTGAGCCAAACTGACAAGTCTTCAATAATTTATGTTAGAAATACGCAAGAGCTTATTTCATTCTAATAAATAAATAAATGCATTTATACTAAAAAAATATTTATATTTTTATAATTTTTCATTTGTTATATATACAATACAAAAGTTGCAGTAATCATCTTCAGTCGGAATAGAAGCAGGAGTTGAGTTTGACCCTGCAGCAGCCTGGCTTGTTTCAAAATGGAATTAAGAATTGGAAATGCTTGTTCTGTACATAAACTCAGTTCACAAGCACATCTCTGACAGTAACATATTGACATCCTCATCTGCCAGTAACATATTGACATCCTCATCTGCCAGTAACATATTGACATCCTATTGACATCCTCATCTGGCAGTAACATCTTGACATCCTCATCTGCCAGTAACATATCGACATCCTCATCTGCCAGTAACATATCAACATCCTCATCTGCCAGTAACATATTGACATCCTCCAGTGGAGTTTGACCCTACAGCAGCCAGGCTTGTTACCTTGTCTCTGTGAGCCACATTCCCCCACTATGGATGGAGATCACTACCATTAAAATTTCAATACAAATGGCAAAGTGAAGATTATAGTCTTAAAAATGTTCTCAAGTAACTTTGATAATGTTTATATTCCAATTTGATAACCTTATGCTTGCTATTCTAATATCTTGTTCAAATATTTTGGATATAGATTTTTATATACACAGGTATGCACACATACGCACTCATTTTATAAACTGACAAAATTCATAATTATGAGTCATAAATATGTTTATTATATTTATGACTAGCATTCCAAGGAAAACTATGAATCACTGCCACCCATATATGCTGTGTTGGGGGTGATCAATTAAAAAGTTGGAAATGGGGGTGATCAATGAATAAGTTACTTCTCTCGCCTTTTGTTGGGTGGGCACCAACTAGTGACCGGTTTAGCATAAACTTACATTGCATATTGAGCCCCCTCTAAAAACCTATTTAGGGAGGGAATTTTCAAAAAACAAAACAACCATTTTCCCTACTTATCAAGGGGTGTGTGTGCGCGCGCAAAATTTCAAGTTTCTTCTATGAACGGTTAGGGCTGGAAAAATGTTCGGATATATAGATAAATACATCATCATCATCATCATCAGCCGTTATAAGTCCACTGCTGGACAAAGGCCTTTCCCATCTCCTTCCATGACGACCTAGATTGTGCTAACCTCTGCTAAGTCTTACCGGCAAACCTTTCTATCTCGTCCCTCCATTGAGTCTGGTCTTTTCCTACTGCGTTTACTGTCCCATGGGCACCAATCGGTTAGTCTTTTCCCTCTTCTTGCTAGGTGGCCAGCCCATCTCCATTTTTGCTGCTTAATTAGTTGTATAATATCCTTCACTCTAGTCCTCTCTCTGATCCATGTTGATCTTTTTCTATCTCTTAGAGTTATCCCTAGTATTGCTCTTTCCATGGCTCTGTGCTATTCTGAGTATGCCCAAATAAGATAGAGATAGAGAACATTAGCAACTTCAGAGTAGCGATAGAGAACCGATTTCAAGCACTGTGGAATAGCGACAGTGACATAGGGGAAAAGAGTAATTGATAAATACATAGATACATATAAATGTCAGCACACCTGAATAACCAAACCCAGCAATAAACTAGTGTTGTGGGTAGCAATGATTAATAATATGTCAGTTAACACTCTGGATACATTCCTAAAAAAGTTCAGCGCTAAACGAAACAGCGCTATACAGGGTCATTATAACATAGCATAAATAGAGATTGTGCCAGCATTCATTTTAAAATATAATGTCATTGTTGAGCCTCAGCAAGATGGAATGGATAAATGCTGTGTATCTCATCTGGTAGCTACATTCTGGAACTGGTGAAATATCGCTGTGTCAATATATATTACTATTATTGTGTATGTGTTTATTCTCATATACATGCATGGGTGGCCGCTGGGAGGTGGGGAAAAAGGATATGTTCGTGATATATCCTAGCGGTAACCCTGTTACCAGCGAAGAATAATACTGTCTTTTTAAATGGGTACATTAAGTTGGAGTTACATAAAACAATTGTACAGCACCATTATCCTTTAATGACTATAAAGTTCCTGTTAAGTAAGTATCATGAGTTATTCCCCTTAGGCAGAAGAGTTCTTATCCACTTCCGCTAAGGGGCACTGTTTAACGTTCTGGTAAACAAGCAGCCATTTTATTATTGTGATCAGTAGATGAGAGAGCTCGGAAGGACACACGTATGTGAATCGTAACCTCGGTTGTTTTATGAATAAAGGACCTGTAAGTAAATCTTCTGTTTGCATTTTTAATCTGTTAACATCAGTCATTAAACCAAGCTTACAGTTCCCACTTTCAAACTCCCTCACCGCAGAAGCCCCTGTACACACGACACATTAACCAAAGTGAACAGTATACAGTTATTTCGGACACTGTCCCAGATGCTGTCTTTTATTATTAATCACCACTACCAAAGGTTTAGGTTATTCATGTGTTCAAACATTTATATGTATCTATCTATCTATGTATCCGGACTTCACCCAGCCCTAACCATTCATAGTAGAAACTTGAAATTTTGTACACACACTCCCCTCAATGAGTAGGAAAAATGCTTGTTTTTGTTTTTTGAAAGTTCCCCTCCAAAATAGGGTTTTAGAGGGGGGTTCAATTTTTAATGTAAGCTTATATTAAATTGGTCACTAGTTTGTGCCCGCTTGTTCTTTGAAAATTCAGACATTTTTTTAGTGATCACAGCCCAACAAAAAGCGAGAGAAGTAACTCCAAAATAGGGTTTTAGTGAGGGGGTGGGGCAAGTTTCAATGTAAGCTTATGTTAAATTGGTTACTAGTTTATGACCTCTTGTTCTTTGAAAATTCAGACATTTTTTAGTGATCAGTCTAACTTCTTAATTGATCACCTCCAACACAGCATATATGGGTGGCGGGGATTCATAATTTCCGTTGGGATGCTAGTTATTGTTTATTTCAGAAATTTAACATCACTAAATTTATTACGTAAATCTTTTAGAAAAAATCAGCTAAACAAAGTTTTGCTTAGCAGGGTATTACTGTATACCTAATTACACTGATATATAACCTATACATAGAGTTGATATACATACTTATGTAGGTATCAGTGAACAGAAGCTCAGCTTAAATAGAGGAAAAGCTCTGACTCTTTGCAAAGGAATATATCCACATTGTGCATCTTGGGAAATAAATCAAATCTGTTATTGATCAGTTTGAGTTCTATTAGATATGATTTTGATGATACTCATGCATTACGGGATGCAATTCTGTAACTGCATATGTTGCAGCTGCACACAATTCGGTCATCAAAATGCCAGTAACGTTCTGCCGATATCTCCTGAAATAAAAATATTGAAGACCCCCCCTCTCCACACCAGGATCTATATTAGAAACCATCAACCAAAACATCAACACAGGTTTATTTTCAGTTTTCAAGATGGTCTAGCTGGCTAGCGTGCGTACAGGCTACATCAATGGAGCTAGAGGGCTGAAAATCTTAACATTTACTGCTTATGACATCCTGGAAAAAAACATTTTTTTTGTTTTGTTTTTTAAATATTCCAACCCCTAAATAGGTTTTTAGTGGGGGTTCAATTTGCAATGTAAGTTTATGTTAAATTGATCCCTTAGTTTGTGTCCGGCTGAATTCATGCTTGTTTTGTTTTTTTGAAAATCAGACTTTTTTAGTGGTTAGTGACTATCAAAAGGTGAGAGAAGTAACTTATTCATTGATCAAACCCTTTTTCCAATTATTTTATTGATCACCCCCAACATGGCATGTTGGGCCAAATTGGTCATGTGATGGTTTCTATTGAGTGACTAACCAGACGTGTTTTCAACATTGTTTCATAGCTTTGAACAACAAATGATATCTGGCAGACATTTGAAAGAGCAGATTCGATTAATAAAAATAAATTGAGGTAATTAAATAATAATTTATTTGTCTAATCTCTAATCTCTTTACAGATTCAGGCATAGTTGATATAAATATATTGGCAAAGTAGGATGACTTAACCGTTGAAAATGGATTGCATCATAAGGACTGATTTGACCAGTCGCCACTAAAGAAGTTAATATTTTTTTACTTTCATACTAAGCTGGCACGGCAATGACTTTGAGTTTTAGTAAAAAACGATTATTTATTTGTTTTTTGTTTTTATTAAATCAAGTATTGTAAACCATTTTTATTAGTTTTTGACTGCTATTTACCCTCATCTTAATTTTTAGTAGTTTTTTAAAATCACAATGTGTAAAAGGGTTTATGATGAATGAATAATAATAGCTTTTTTACTAAAACAAAGTTGAATTGTAATTAAAAAAAAACAACTAAAAGTTAAGATGAAGGTAAATATATTTTCTATAGTTTCGAGAAGGGTCATTAATATTCAAATGGTTCTTCAAACAATTGAACACCGCCTGGTTATTCGTGTTGTAAACACAATGTTTCATCTGATCCATTCTTCGGCCTTCTTCAGGTGTAAACAGGTGGGAGGAAGTCCAGATTATTGACAGAGAACAATGTTGGAAGCAGAGAAAAATCAAAGAGGCAGCTCACATCAAAAGAGTTCAACCCGATGTGGCTTCCACTTCTCAACAGACCTAAACTCGATAAGACAAAGACACATAATTACCCGGGCCTTGCACTATAAGGGTTACCCCCTTTAAAAATAACTTCTGTTTAACCCATCACACTCAGATTTTATGCACGAAGAAGGCCGAAGAATGGATCGGCCGAAACGTCATGTTTACAACACAAACAACAAGGAGTTCAATCGTCCAAAGAACCATTTGAAGGTAAATAGTAGTTAAAAATTAATAAAAATCGTTCGCAATACTTCGTCTAAATAAAAATTAAATAATAAAATAATCGATCGCTTTTTTTTGTCTAAAACCAAAACAATAACACTGCCGTGCCGGCCTTACTGAAAATTAGGATGAATGTAAATAGTAGTCAAAAATTATAAAAATGGTTTACAATACTCCATTTAATAAAAAAAATCAAATAAAATGATCGTTTTTTTACTATAACTCAGTCATTGCCATGACAGTTTAGTACAACAGTTTTTTAAAATGTTAGGTTCTTTAGTGGTGATTGGTCAAATCAGTCCTTATGATGCGATCCATTTTTGACGGTTAAGTCATCCCACTTTGCCAATATATGTATATGTAGGCACATTAATAAGTCTGCAGCATACCGATGGAAAAAAAAAAAAATTTATTTTACACATTATTTTTTCGATATAATCTCCTTCCTTGTCAATGCACTTAATTTAGTAGTGAATATTAATCACATAGATCGATCATTATATAGCAAACATTTCAAATCAAAATTCAGTTAATAACTATGTGTCTACTCATTTATTGATCCAACCTAGTAATTTGAGTACTAAATTTTTGAAAGTGTCCACTCGCGGGTATAGTCAAGGGTTAGAGAAAAAGATTGAAAAGAAATTGGAAGTTTGATGTTCATCACTGCTGAATCATGTTCAAAAAGTAGATTTCATTGCACAAAGAAAAAAGAAAAGGGTATCTCCCCCCCACACATGCACCCTGCCAGCATTTAATGATCAGAATTGTCTTTGTAAACACAATATCCAAATGTTTTTAGATGCGCTTGCATCGATTGCCGTCCAAAATGTGATTTATGTCTCTTGCTCAATGTTGCCAATTTAGATGTTTTTCATATGTGAGTTACGTCCCTTGCTCAGTGTTGCCGATTTAGATGTTTTTCATATGTGAGTTACGTCTCTTGCTCAGTGTTGCCGATTTAGATGTTTTTCATATGTGGATCCGGGCACACATCAATCTAGATCTTCACACAAGAAAAGAACTAGCACATCTATGGTCTGCCTTTCTGGCTTGTTTTCCTTTGAGAAAGAATGCCTCGTTTTACTCTGTTTTCTCCACCAAACTGGTAAATTGTGGTAATGACCCTTTGTAAAGATGTTTTCATTCTAGAAAGAAGATATTGCTGTAATTCTTTGTGAATAACACAAAACATTTGGTACTCAAATCTGAGTGAAAATACAGAGGGCAGGTCATGCAATACTTGAATTTATGCAGAAACATTTTTTATACATTACTAAGATTAAGTTGATTTGAAGA
>VCCN01002475.1:7271865-7295289 GCA_006491835.1 Architeuthis dux
ACAAAGGCACTAAACACAACCAGAATGTGTTTGATTCGTAATACAGCAGAGATGAGGTTTCTCAGAAGAATGTGACGTCGGCCGGTGTAACGTTTTTTCAGAAGATGGAATGAAAAGACACGTGTTGATCAGGGCCATTGCCGGTGTAGAACTGCCACTTTCCCCATTCCGGTCCCTGCTTTCTGGGACCGGCAACGGAATGAGGGCTGCTGGGAGCTTGCCTCGTCATTTTTATTGATTTAACATATATATAAACATTACAGTTAAAACTATGTTTAGCCGATCTATTCTTTGGCCTTCTTCAGGTGTACTATCCAAATGTGATGCTGGTAAACAGAAGTTTGTTTTTCCCAATGGAAGCAATGCTTATAACGTAGGATTCATGTGTTTTTCTTTCCTTACCTAGACAGGCCTCGTCCCTGTTGAGTAGTGGAAGCCCCACCGGGTTGAACTCTGCACTTGTCTGACTAATACATTCAGTTGATATATGCAGCCTCTTTGATTTTTCTCTGTTTCCAACAGCGTTCCCTGTCAATAATCGGGACTTCCTCCCATCCACCATCACATTTGAATAGTACACCTGAAGATGGCCAAAGAATGGATTGTCCGAAACATTGTACTAACAACACAAACAACAAGGAGTTGAATCATCCAAAAAAATATTTGAATGTTAATGACCCTTCTGAAAACTATAGACAATACTCAACTATAAAGAATTTTACAAATGATTTTCATGTCTTACTTGCTTTTGGATAAAGAGTGTAAACTTTTTCTTATAAAACTTTTTATCAATAACATCATCTTATAATTATCTTAATTTTGAAACTTTAATTTAAGACAGGATATTTTTCTTTTTAAGATCTGAGATTTAGTTTCAAACTTTATGTAATAAGAATCATTTTTTCCCCCCAGCGCACTTACTATTCTCGTGTTGCTCAAAGTATGTATTCTTAGGATGAATCTGTTGTTGGCAAATAAATTATCTTGCAAAACCTTGTGTAAACATTATTATGATAGAAATCAACAGATTTAAAATGCAACAAAAGACATACTCACAGATTCAATTTATTTAATACTTATTTAGAGCAAACAGTACCACCTCACCAGAAGTCAAAAAGCACTCTTCTGCCTAATGGTCATAACTCAAGATACTTACTTAACACCTTGCACTCAGCCAGTATGAATAAAAAGGTAAAGCATCCCGTCTCTTAAGAGACAACACCCAATGGAGTATAGAGGCCAGTGACAAAGACCCGGTTTCTGTTGCATGCGTCAGCTTAGTGATCCTTAAAGTCACTAGCCTGGTTGAGACCAGGACTTTATTGTTGTATAATCATGTTATTAACATGCAGACATTGTGTTATTGATATGCAGGAAGAAACTGCATAGGACAGTGTGCACTCAAAGATGAAACAAACAAAGTCTTGTATTGTATTATAGTATGTTTATTTTTATACACGGACAGACGGCGACATCCAGCAGTTTTCAAAATACAAACATGTTTACATTTTGCCCGGCGATAGCGTATGCTGATTTGGTTACGGAGGGAGAGACTAACAAAGTAGGTAAGTGTTGATCACGGGTAATTAACTTCACATGTGCCAGAAGGCTGACGAGTGTTTTTGACCCTTATAGCCAAATGTCTCTCTAACTTCTCACTGCCAATCAAAAATGGGTCCTTTTTAAGCCAGCGTGTTGATTTTGCTCCACCCCACTGGCTCCTCCCCTCTCTGATATCTCTATCTATGATCAAATCTCTTGATCCATAGTCTGCCCATTCCAAGACCATCTGTTTTTGATCAAAGTGTCATCCCTAAGTCCACTTGGTGCTATCAAATAACTCTGAATCTCTTAATGCATTTCTGGCTGTCCGTCTATCTATGAATTCCTTTCTGACCAAAACTGACGCCAAACATTGTGGTTATTTGACCTATGACCTGAGGTAGTCTGGGATGAAATATATCTCTTTTTCTGACTATGAGAAGATTTTAACATGGCCATCCATTTTATTAAAACTAAAATGACTTATCGGAAATTATACTTATTTAAATGACCAACCTAATTAAGACTTAATTTAAAGGTTGTGCATCGATCATAACTTAACCTTTATTCCTACAAGATTTATGACC
This sequence comes from Architeuthis dux, assembly GCA_006491835.1. Classification (NCBI taxonomy): domain Eukaryota; kingdom Metazoa; phylum Mollusca; class Cephalopoda; order Oegopsida; family Architeuthidae; genus Architeuthis; species Architeuthis dux. The sequence goes on from VCCN01002475.1 coordinate 7,273,995, forward strand.
TGCCCCTTGGCAGGATGCAAGTCCACCGAAGCGATACCTCCACCCTAATCACACAGCCTAGAGTGTACTCAAAATAGCTGCTGAGTGCACAGGGAAATGTGTCCTAATGAAGAGTTTTCCACACTCTTCGCTCATACCGGGAATCAAACTCTCTACCTTCTGCGTGTGAGTCGGATGAGCTAACCATTACACTATCCAAGCAGACATGAATAATAAGAATTACACCCAAAAAGATAAAACAAAGAATATAAATTTATATCATAATTAAAGTTGCATAAATTACATTCCCGGCTCATTCCTGAGTTAGCTATGTTGTCGGAATTTTATTTTTCTATTTCAAAATATAGAGTTAATCCCAACACTACAGAGAAATACTGCTAATAGTCTCAAAAATACAAAGACGGATCTTCACATGTATGCGAAGACGCCTGGGTAACGTAATAAATTTCCGAAGATAATCCTCACTAAATATCGACAAAAAAGGTTACATACTGGCTCAAGAATATTTCAAACAAGATTGCGACTTACCTCCAAATTTACTTGGAGGGATCTTGATAGTTGTTTGATGCCCTGTTTGCAAAACTATTTGGTCTTGAAGGCAGCCAGCCTCGTAACTTTAGGTTGCCTGTGGATGAGATCGGTAAGAAGTTTCAAACCTGGATTGTAGTTTGAATTTCGAATAACCAAGTTGACCCAACCATCAGTCAAATAAAGCTCTTATTTTGGTATCCGCAAAGGTTCTTCAAATATCCATATTCAGTTCCTGGGGCCTCCATTTTTGACTCTTCCCAGAAAATGGCTCTAATTCAAAAAGGGGAGATGATACTAGTAAGCATCATCACCCTTCAACAGTCCAGAACAAGGAAACAGTCCTGAAGCCAACTTCACTGTTAGCATGGAAAAAAGAGCGAGTGTACATTTAAAATTCCCTCATGGATTTCTTTGGTGGTTTCTCATTGGTCGGATTTCAGCCAATGAGAAGCCACCAAAAACTCCAAGATGGTTACTAAGCCAGGATATTTTCCTTTGTCTGTTGCTTCAGCGACCTAAATTTCACCAAAATGCTAAACGTCTTGTATGTTTCAGATAGTAGTGATGTCACAAAGATATGGCGCCTTTTTTCAAATTCTCGGTAAGAAAGATTGAATGGAACAAAAGAGAAAGTCACAAACTGAATTAAACACTCGAGAGCCAACGATTCGTATTTAAATTAATGTATAATCCATGACTAATCTCAGTAAAATAAATTCCTTTAATGTCACTGGATTATCTCCTTAAATTCATATAAAAAATCAAATCTTAATTCAAGGGGAAACACTTCTGATCAGAGTTACTTCCCTTGTACTTTTAAGTAATTTAAAAAATGGAACGCATTAGTGAATAAAATTCTGATTCAACTCTTAAAGTCATGAACCTCTTGGAACCATTTCTAAACACAGTGGAACTCTTCAATGAATAGAATCTTTAAAAATGGAACGCATTAGTGAATTAAATTTAAAATTATATTCATTAAAGAGTTCCACTGTGTTTAGGAGCAGTTTCAAGCGGGTCATGAATTCAAGAGTTAAAACTGCAACTGATCTCGACTCAACAAAACCATTGCTGTTATTGTTATAGTATCGTTTAGTGTCTCTTGCCAAGCAGTTATATAGCTTTTTCTATTTTCTTTTAATGAGATAAATTTCTTTTTCCACGAATACTGAATTATTTCTGCAACTGACAGTCAAACTCTATTTGACCTAATATTTAAGTCCATAATGTTACTACATTATCTTTGCAAAAGTAATGTACAACTTAACTTTTACAAAACACCTGAAATATGTTGCGAACCACTTGTTTTCATTGAGATGTATAGTAAGATATGGAGCACATATGGGGTAACCATGGACCTTGCAGTCCAGATTTGGCCTGCAGCAACAGTTTTTGTGGCTAATCTAGACATTTATTTAAAATCTTAAATGATTTTTCTTAGTCAATTGTATAATTTATATTGTAAAATTACTATTTTTCTGGCTTCACAAACCAATAATATAATAATTATTCTTTGTTCTTCAGATGATTGAACTCCCTCTTGTTGTTCGTGTTGTTAACACAACATTTCGGCCGATCCATTCTTCGGCCTTCTTCAGGTTTAATATCCGAATGTGATGGGTAAACAGAAGTTTTTAATTTCAAAGGAGGTAAACCTTATAACGTAGGATTCGGATGTTTCTTTATCCTTGTCTTGTCGGGTTTGGGCCTGTTAAGCCATGGAAGCCACATTGGGTTGAACTCCGCACTTCATGTGACCCTTGTCAAAACCATAGAATATATCAATATAATAATTATAATTCATATGTTTGTCTAAAATAGAAATTAAGTACGCTTTTTGTAATAGGATCTACATTTTTTAAGTGGATGTGTGGCCCGAATAAAGACGAAAAGTGTGGCCCACTAGATCAAAACAGTTGCCCATGCCTTATGTAGTGGGAAGTGTGTGTGTGAAAATGATTGAAACCTAGCGATCAGATAATAAGAATAAATGGTTATTTTTCGTCTGCCAATATATCTAATGGAAAGTGAAAGAATACTCTCTGAAATTGCAAGGTCTGCTCAGATACCACTTGACAGGGGGCCAATACAAGAAGTTTAATGAAATTGAATGATATTATAATCTCCATATATTTGATGGCTTGCAGTGAAAAGATGAAGAGAGTAAAGGTAGTTGGTATAGAGCTGAAACACACCGTGCTCTAAAGCATGTCAGGCAAGGCAGATTTTCTCTCACTGAAGACATTGCTACTTATTTTATTCATAGTGTTTTTCCTATAGATAAAATCTTTGTTATGTTTTATATCATATTCACACAAAGGAGAAATCCACCACACACAACACTGTTTTCCAATAGATGTTGTTGTAGAATAATGCTGTTTCTTCTTCTTTTCGGCAATGTGAGACGGTGTTGGGTTGTACATTTACGGGAGCAAAAATTCTGTGGAGGGAAATAAAACATTTTGTGCATACCAGAGAAAAGGCTCTCCCACATGGTTGGATGGAAAGACAACAAATTTCATTATTTTCAATTGAAGATATGGGTTCATTTTATTCCCGTTGATAGCTTTGATTCTGGGCCGGTTGAGGATCACTAACGGGTATTGAATTTTGTTTTTCTGTTAAAAATTCTAATAAGTGGTCACTTTACTGAATGACTCACAGTGATGGTAGCAGTTCAAATCAAGTTTCTTCCTTCTTCTCCTCCCTCACCCTAAACTGCCAGCGATTTGAAATCCTGGCTGCCCTTAAACGACTCTGGTTGGTTGAACGCATTTTCTTTGATCTGACTTGGTCAGCTGTTTGACCTATTTTCTAGCCCTTGGTCACGAATACCAATATTACCCCATATGTGCTCCATATTGGGTACCAGTATTCTCCCCAAAACGTATGAACACACAAACAAACACAACCAGAGTATATTTCATTACATAGTCATATGAATCTGGAATTGGTTCTTTCAAATCCTCATCTAATCAGCCTCATAGGGTGGAGTGAAAATAAGGTTTTTCTTAGATTTCAAAAAAGCCTAGTGCTTAAACCCTGACAAATATGCCAAAATTGAAATAAAAATTAATTTTTGGTGGTTGCCAAATCTCCTGTCCTGGCAACAGACCTAATGTGTCTGTCTATATATCTATGTATGTATGTGTCACATATACAGGTACCAATGGAGCTAGAGGGCTGAGAATTTAAATATTTACTCCTTATTATGTCTAGAAAAAATGTTTTTGTTTTCTTTTTTGAAAATTCCCCACCAAAATAAGTTCTTAAGGGGGGTTCAATTTACAATGTAAGATCATCCTAAATTTCCAGGACAGAAGAAATTGCAATCACCCAAAAGTAATTATCTCAATTTTGAAATAATCGTCAGGTTTTAAGTACTCCACTTATTTGATTTCAATTTTTCACTCGACCCTACTTCACATCTCTCCCTAACATCATATCTTCTGGTAGTTCTCCTTGAAGTTAATGTCTGAATAATGCAACAGGTATTGATTATTAGGAATTTGCAAGCTAATTGTCATTTAACCTGAATTTTTAAAAAAAAGAAGTCCTTTTGAGATTAAAAAATGAATTTAGCCCCATTAATAGAAGGTGCAGAGATGGCTTAACAGTTAACAGCATGGAAAATGGAACGAGCACACCAAGTTCAAATTCTGGCTGAGGTAGTTTGGGCCACTTCACACTAATGCCCTTGGGGAAAGGTATGAGAACACCTCTCCAAATAGGTCAGGTCAGAGATTACTCTTCACTGCGGATACCATGTAACCCAGTTCAATATGTTGCATGTTACTTGGAGATAAGCACTACCAAGTAACCCCACTGTCCGGAGAAATACCATGAAGGACCCAGCTTGGTAGTCTGATGATCTACAGGATCATTGGCTAATTTGATTGACTTTTGATTAATGTATGATGTCATGAAATTCATTTATGATAGTATTGGATCTATATTTTACTTCTGATAGTCTTGACCCTATACTTTACTTCTGATATTCTTGACCCTATATTTTACTTCTAATAGACTCAAACCTATACTTTACTTCTGATAGTCTTGACCCTATATTTTACTTCTGATAGTCGTGACCCTATATTTTACTTCTGATAGTCTTGACCCTATATTTGACTTCTGATAGTCTTGACCCTATACTTCTGATAGTCTTGACCCTATATTATAATGAGGTTCTTACACTAAATAAAACAATCTAAGGCCATTAACATTTAGCATTCTCTGGGCAACTTTGTTCGCCAATCAACATTTTTGTCCTACCACATAACTTTAACCTCCAGTGACTCTTGTGGGTGACTCTGATCGGCGGACGATAATGTGTTGGAATTTTGTGGTTGTGTTGTCATTTCAATATCATGTCAATTTCAGTCATACATGAACAGACACACAAGTTACAGGCTTTCAAAGTTAATAAATGCACAAAATCTTGGCCCGCTTGAAAAAGAATGCAGAGGGTTAATGGTTAAGTGTTGACTTTTCATGAAATGAATAATTTCCCAAAACAAATAATATATGAGCGGTATTATAGATGGATCATTTAAATGACTACAAAAATTACTGTATTTCTTTGTGTATAATACAAAACATTTTGTACCAAAATCTGAGCAAAAATGCTATACACAAATGTATGCAGAAAACTTTTTTATACATTACTAAAATTAAGGCGATTTGATGACAGAGATGATGCAACTTCCCTCCTCCCACTAATATTAGTTATGCAGCAATTGTAAAAATGAAATAAATTGGACAAAAACATTTCAGTAGGAGCTGAAGGTACACGTGCAACACAAATACCCAAGAAATAACTTTTTAAATTAAAAAATAACTAAATTACAGAACAAATTGAGTTAGGTACCTTTTGTTTAATTTGTTATTCACTGCAACCCACGACACTGGTTTATTACTGGGTTTAGGCTATTCATGTGTTCTGACTTTTATATGTATCTATCTATGTATCCAGATATCACCCAGCCCTAACTGTTCATAGTAGAAACTTGAAATTTTGGACACACATTCCCCTCTATGAGTAGGGAAAATGTTTTATTTGTGTTTTGAAAATTCCTCCCTAAATAGGTTTTTAGTGAGGGGGTTCATATGCAATGTAAGTTTATGCTAAATTGGTCACTAGTTTGTGTCCGCTTGTTTTATTTTGAAAATGATCACAGCCCGGCAAGAGAAGTAACTTATTCATTGATCACCCCTTTTTCCAATGTTTTAATTGATCACCCCCCCCCAACACAGCATATATGGATGGCAGTGATTCATAATTTCCATTGGAAGGCTAGTTTTTCTTATGTTATTTTATTGGACAAAATTAAAATAATTACCATTGTAAAAGTACACAACATAAAAATAGTGGGTGCTTATTGTATCACTGCAGTATTGCAGTACACAATTTTGGAACACTGGAGCATAAAAACACGTGGGACTGCTGAATTGAGTACAGAAGAGGCTACGATTTTATACCTATTTTTCACCTCAAAATCTAGTACTCATACTATACAAGAGGCTACGATTTTATACCTATTTTTCATCTCAAAATCTAGTACTCGTACTATACAAGAGGCTACGATTTTATACCTATTTTTCACCTCAAAATCTAGTACTCATACTATACAAGAGGCTACGATTTTATATCTATTTTTCACCTCAAAATCTAGTACTCGTACTATACATGAGGCTATGATTTTATACCTATTTTTCACCTCAAAATCTAGTACTCGTACTATACAAGAGGCTACGATTTTATACCTATTTTTCACCTCAAAATCTAGTACTCGTATTATACAAGAATTGTGTTATATACAAAGAAATACAGGAACACTTGATCTTTAATATCTACTGTAGTATTACAATCTGTTAATCTATTAGGTGCGTTATGTTAGTCATGCTGTTGCCTCTTATTAGAAATTGTCAACATAGGTTTCTTCAGTTTTCAAGCTGGTCTGGCTGGCTATGTACGTGTGGCACATACAGGCTGCACCTATGGAACTAGAGGGCTGAAAATTTAAATATTTACGCCTTATGTCTAGAAAAAAAACTTTTTAAAAAATTTCTTTTTATTTACCCACAAAAATAGGTTTTTAGTGGGAGGTTTAATTTACAATGTAAGCTTATGCTAAATTGGTCCCTTAGTTTCTGTCCAGCAGTGGCCAACCTTTTTTTTTTGTTGAAAATCTGTCTTTTCTTTTAGTGATCACTGCCCAACAAAAGGCAAGAGAAGTAACTTATTCATTGATCACCCCTTTTTAACATTCTTTTAATTGATCACCCCCAACACAGCATGCTACCAAAAGATGTTGGTCACATGACGGTTTCTACTGAGTGACTGACCAGAACTGTTCACTTGTATTTTTTAAAAGAAACTAATGTTTTTGTAAATTTCTTAGCATTCCATCTGCAATGTCCAGCCTTGACCTGCAGTATTGATCCTAACGAAGCCAGTTTTCTCAAGTGACACACACTAAATTTTCCAATTCCATAGAGATGAACTGGAAATAAAATAAGACTTATTACCATAGTTCTCTCTAAGCTGTGTGCATGTTTTGCAATCAGTGCACAAAGGAAATTAATGTGTGCATAAAAGGTTTGTTACCTAAAATAATGTAGTAATCAAAAATTATAGTTATACTTTCCAGCATCTTTAATAATAATAATAATAATAATAATTTGTGAATTAATGGTTGTTATTAGTTTATTTCGACATTGTATCACATAAAAATAAGAAATACTCATTAATGTTTTATTTAATGGAACAACTGAATGTAGTTCAAAATATACAATACAATCTTGACTGAATATGTTCATAGAATGCAATCATCATGTAAGTATTCTCATGTCTGTATTGAGTTATCCCCCTTAGGCACTGTTTACGTTTTGGGTGGAGAGATGCCATTTTGGCGTGTCAGAGTCCTGTTGCTGTAAATAAGTATGAATAAATTGAATCTATGAGTATGTCTTTTGTTGCATTTTAAATCTGTTGATATGTCATAATAATCTGACATGTGACAATAATGTAATTATTTCAATTTGTAGTTGAACAACAACCAGGAGCATGAAAGGGTTAAGGTTTTAGATGATGTTATTTGGGGTAATAAAAAATTAACCACAGGTTATACTACTTATATTCTATTCTTACCCAAATTCTTTTAATTAAATATTAATCAGAATCTCTGTTGCATTTAAGTATTGATGCTTTCTGACATTTGAAAAAGTGTATTGTATAGATGAATTCTTGATCTCTCAGAAATTCTACACATTTATCATTTATGACCACGTGTATTAGTATATTTATTTTGTTGTCTGTAACACCCAATACTTTATTGTATGATGGCACACAAATAGATATATTGACAATGCGTTACACCAACTGTAAAAACTGTTTTATATCAGCATACTGATATGTGTACTTGTTACGTCTTTGTTGTTTGTTTCTGTTTAGCTGTGTTGGTTAAACGTGTTTGGTTATAACCGTATTTAGTTGTGCTTAGAATGGAAGAGATGAACAAAAGACGTGTGTTCAGGGCAATTGCCTGAGGTCCAAGAGGCCTTCCCAGCTCAGATGCGATGCCACACAAGCCCCAAAACAGAAAAAAATGGCTAAACTCATTATCTGAGGAGGATGCCAGGAAACTAAAAAAAATATGTATACTCGCAACAAACCAAGATTGATGAGTTGGAAAAAAGGCTACATTTATCCGAGAAATGTCTCACCGGAACTGAACAGCAGTTAGCTGCAATGCACGAGAAAAACATCGCTGAGAACAAACCCACACGCAAATGGTCTAAACAGCTGTGCATCAGAAGACAGAACTACGTTCATAAAAATGTTGATTTTAAAATTTTAAGGTTTTTAAAAAAAAAAAGTTTTAGAATTTTAACATTTATAATGTCCAGAACACTGAAATTGAAAATAATTTTCATTTTCATAGTTTATTGTTTGTATTTTTTTTTGTCATTCACCCCACCCACACCTGCCCAATAGGTTTTTAGTGAGAGTGAATTTCCAAGAAAAATGAAAAAGAAAATGTATAATCACTTTTGAAATACTTTGTATAATTCAAGATATTTAAAACATTCCCTAATTAAGTTGTAAATGAAGAAAAACAGCCAATTGAAACCTTTTCAATTGATGTAATCCAGATATCTTTTGAGAAAAATGTTAGAAAAGACAAGTTTTGACAAGATTATTTCACAAACTTTATGGCATCAAAATAGCTTTCTTGCTACAGACAAGATTTCAATGGTTTCAGCACATTTATATAATTTGCTAATGAAAAATCTCTGCTTTTTCTTCATATAGAGAGCAATGGAAAGAGCAATGCTAGAGATAACTCTAAGAGATAGAAAAAGATCAACATGAATCAGAGGGAGGATTAGAGTGAAAGATATTATACAAATAATTAATCAACAAAAATGGAGATGGGCCGGTCACCTAGCAAGAAGAGATGATAATAGATGGAGCAAAAGACTAACCGATTAGTGCCCACAAGACAGTAAACTCAGTAGGAAAAGACCAAACACAAAATGGAAGGACGAGATAGAAACATTTGCCGGTAAGACATGGCAGAGTTAGCACAATCAAGATCGTCATGGAAGGAGATGGGAAAGGCCTTTGTCCAGCATGGCTGATGATGATTGTTAAGTATTTTGAGTTATTCTCCTTTGGCAGAGGAGTGCTTATCAACTTCCGGTAAAGGAGCGCTGTTTTACATTCTGGTGTACGAGCAGCCATATTTTTATTGTTACTAGTAGACAGCTCGAGAAGACACGTGTGTGAATCGTTGACCATGGTTATTGCATGAATAAAGGATCTGTGAGTACAAATTTTGTCACATTTTTAATCTGTTAGTATCTGTCATTATACAAATCTTACAATGATGACATCAGCTTTGCATAATATCATAACATGATGAGAGACACCAATTCATCAAGTAGGGAAAGCTAAGTAATTCGGTATAACTTGGTGAAAAGTAAATAAGGAAGAATTGATTAAATTTGTGGAGGATGCAGGAATTCTTTTTCGATTAAGAGATATTTTTTTCCATACATTCACTCATGGGTACACATGCAATAGTGGGGTTCAAAGATTTAAGACCAAAAAGTTATTTCCCTTGAATACACGGACATAGATGAAAATAATCCTTTACTTAAAAATTGTTTTCAATTGTGCAAGATGAAGTTAGAAAACAACAAAAACCAGAAAGATTAAGGTGTGTATCTAGTAAAAGAAACTTCATAAATCTCATCGCAAATAAATTTCCTTTTATTTAAGATTATTTTAAAGACAAAACTAAGTAAATTTGTGATCATCCTAAAATTATTTTAATACGTATAAAACAATTTAATAACAATGATTTGATACAAAGTTATTTTATAATTTATTTTAATAGAACATTGTAGCTAGTAAATAGAACTAGCAACAGACTAACAAACAAAAACTTGAGCTAAGTAATATTTTTTTAAATGACAGTTCTTTTTATTTTAATTCAATCTAAAAAAGGTTTTGTCTTTGAAATAGTCTTAAATAAAAGGAAATTTATTTTCGATGAGCTATATAAAGTTTTTTTTTTTTCCCTTGATATGCACTTTAATTTTTCTCTTTTTGTTGTTTGTCTTGCGCAATTGAAAACAATTTTTAAGTATGGGATTATTTTCATCTATGTCCGTGTATTCAAAGGAAATACATTTTTTGTCTTAAAACAAAATCTCAAAAGGTTTCTGATGAATTTCAATGACATTTTGTGGAAGGGTGGGCCATGGGCTAAGGGAAAATTTAGCAAATCTTGGGGCATATCCATCTATATATTAACTGATTTTCATTCAGTTTTTAATGACAATGGCATTCGCAGAGGTATGCGCTCTCTGAGTGCTTTCTAGTTTCATACTTTGAACATGTGAAGAATTGAATAGATTTTCAATCTCTATTTATCTGGACTCTGCCCAGCCTTAACCATTCATAGTAGAATTTCTTTATTTTTTTCTTCTTTTAAATCATGAATTTATGGTTCAAACCTTACTGGTATTATTTTCATCAAGGTAACTTAATTCTTCCGCCACCACTGCTTAATTTATGAGATAAAAAGAAGCATATATGGGTGGTGGTGATTCATTATTTCCCTTTTAAATTCTGAAAACAAAAAAATGATCAAATCTTGCTTGGCTTAGTATAATCTTGTGTGTGTGGCTATAAATAAGAATACAGTCCCTTCCCGTTTAACGTTATAGTTAGGTTCATGAAAACAGCGATTTTAATTGAAACAACGTTAAGTGAAACAGATTTTACCATAGAAACAATTATATAAATAGAGGTTACACAAAAGATAGACAACAAACAATGAAAATGGCTAAAAAGACACTAAAATGGTTAAAACATGCTAAAACATGTCCAAAATGTTCCAGAGCGCTAATTTAGTGCTTTTTCATGTACAAATAAGATAAATAAACACACAAATATATTTATTTTACTTATACTAATTTCTGCCCCACTTCTTCCCCAGACAACTCATAGGCGTTTCTATGGCAACAAGTTTCGAAATTCAATTTCTCAGTATACAAATAATTGCGATTACAACTTATAAAAATGAAAAAGAATATCGCTTTTAACATCCAAATCCATCGGGTGCATTTTTTTCCTACACATACAACTGTAATGTCTATTCAGAAAAATCACTTAATTCATAATTCCACAACAATATTTTTATTAATTTTAGTTTGTTCACCCTTGCCATCAAAAAGCGACAGCGATGGGCGATATTTAAGTAATTTTACAATTGTGTTGTAACTTACATCATCATCATCATCCGTTATAAGTCCACTGCTGGACGAAGGCCTTTCCCATCTCCTTCCATGACAACCTATCTTGTGCTAATCTTTGCCAAGTTTTACCGGCAAACTTTTCTATCTTGTCCCTCCATCTTGTGTCTGGCCGTTTCCTACTTCTTTTACTATCCCATAGGAACCAATCTGTTAGTCTTTTCCCCCATCTATTGTCATAGATATATTTATATCAAAAACATTATGTGGCTCAGCATTTTCTTATATTTAACCTGAATAATAAACTAAACTAAAAGTAAAATTAAGTAAAAATACAAAAAAAAACACATTAGAAAGAGTCCATTTCATTAATAGATGGGTAAATTGATTATTGTCACCAATACTATTATTTAAAAAAAATAAATATTGAAAAGTGTTCCACACTAGCAAGATGATAGCATATATAAAATATATAGATATACTGTGATACTTTAAGTTTGATTTTTTTTATTTCAGCTTTTTAAATTTTAAATAACTGTAATTTAGACATGAGACTAAAATTTAATTATTCTCAAAAATTAAAGATTTCCCTAAAGATAAGGGAAGTAACTCCTGTGAAAATATGAAAAATTTCTAAAACGACGTTATAACAAAACAACGTTAATCGAAGAGTGCCTGTATAAGTTTTGTTGGTAAATCAATCAGCATTTTCTAAATCTGTAAAGATCAACTTTAAAAGGATATATGACTGAAAATAGGTTTTAAAAATATACATTGAAGCTTTGGGGTTATTTTCCTGATGCTTAATTTAAACAGTGTTTGATCTCTTGATTTATTACTTATTCTCAGCCGACTTACTTTCGATTGCAGATACGTCCTCATAAGAGTTTCAAACCCATTAACTGTGGATAACGGGAATTTCAGTCATTGCAGTTCTTTGGCTCAACTGCAAATGACAAAGATTTCCACCATGTTTGTAAAGATAATGATGACAGATACCAACAGATTTAAAAGGCAACAAAAGATCTACTCACAAACTCATTTATACATTCTTATTTACATTGACATGCTTTGTCTCTCGTCTTCTCATTTCAAACTGGCATTCCTTCACCCAGACAGTCTCTAGTCACAGGGACATGCCCTCCCCTCCCCCTACTGAATCCGGCACTAAATGACCCACCAAGGGTCGATGTGCAGTTAAATAAAAATAACTAACTTCACCCAGAATGTAAACAGTGATGCCTTACCGGAAGTTGATAAGCACTCTCCAGCCTAAGGGGCATAACTCAACACTAAAATGCAAATACTTAACAATGTTATTGTTAGAAGTAAAATAAAAACTTTAAGTTTGCAACATTACAACTTTTCTCCTTAGTATATTTATTGAACATACAGTATCACCCATAAATAAGTACACCCCTACCACTTTTTAATAGAAAGTTAATTGTCTTCTAAACCAAACATAGCAGGATTTTATTATTTCTAGTGGAACGTTACACAACCAAAACGGATATTATCAGGTATTATTTATAACCAAATTCTCCAGCATTGAAAATCTGTCGTCAAAAATATTTTTTTTGTAGTGTTGTACTCATCTTTGGACGTCAACATATTCATATTTTTAGCAACAGAGTTTCAATGCTGTAGAGTTTCACATAAATATTACCTGATAATATCCGTTCTGAATTTGTAGTGTTCTAATAAAAATAATAAAATTATTACCAGCAAAGAATAATACTATCTTTTTATGAGTACATTAAGTTGGGGTTACATAAAACAATTGCACAGCACCATTATTCTTTATTGACTATAAGGTTCCAACTTTCAAACCCCATTCACCCAAGGTGAAAAGGCCTGATCCAGAGGGTGCAAATACCCAGTGCCCACTTTTTATATGGGTACATTAAGTTGGGGTTACATACAACAATTGTACAGCACCATTATCGACTATAAAGTTCCAACATTCAAACCCCATTCACCTGAGGTGAGAAGGCCTGATCCAGGGGGTGTAAATACCCAATGCTCCCCCACATGGACGCTTATGAATGTTGTTCTATTCTTTCTTCGTTCTTGTATTCTGTTTGATGATTAATGTTCCTTCGCAGTTGCCCCCCAATGAAGATAATTCATCTTGAAACCAAGTGATCATTGCTTCCATCTTTATTATCTCTATGAACAACAACTTCATCTCTTCATCTTCTTTTCTCTATTGTCTGCTGCTCTTTTCCCGATTCTGAGGCAAAATCTAAATTGCCTCTGAAACTGAACGACCTGTCAAATCATTTATCATTCCAGTACCCTTTAGTTTTTGATTTTGTTTACAGATCTAGGAGCTTCATTCTTTCTTTCTTTCTCGTTCATTATTTTTTTGAAAGAGAAATTTACAGTGTTTCTATACACAAACAGATAATTTCAGCTGTACTGACTGTAAAAAGTTCTTTGATTATTTAATGTCTATTTTACTGATGCTGTCAAAAAATGACTGCTCCATGTCTAAATAATTTTGAAATTGCATTGTACTTAGAACATACATACATTACCAAACTTTAAATCAAAAATAAAAACTTTCTTGTTTCGAGACTTTCATAATTATATGAACTCAGTAAATAAATCCACTTTGTCACTGTAGCTCCTGCCCTGTGTTTTGTAAAAAAAACTTTATTGACAAGTTGCACTTTCTTCTTACTCTTCTTTAATAGACCTTATATTTTTACTGCAATTGATTGCACAGGTTTTCAAGCGCTTTTGTCCAGTGGGGACTTAAGTATTGAGGTCCCTGAGAAAGGATCTTTCTCTAAATGTTGTTGTTGTAGTAGTAGTAGGAGTAGGAGGAGGAGGAGGAGGAATTTTTTTTTTTTTCTTTTTTTCTCTCTCTTCTCTCTCTCTAATGTTCATGTTTGCATCCTGTAGAGCCGGGTTCAAAGTATGGTCCTGGGGCGCTATTGGGGAGTCTTCATTTAATCGACAGCACTTTCCGCAGTATGTGGGCTGTTCCAAGTAGGGCGATCTTTTGGACTACTTGGATGTTTATGTTACCTGGGATACGGTTGGTGAATTTTTCGGTTCCCTTCTTCACAAGTCCTAGAGCTCCGATGACCACCGGTGTTATGGTGGTTTTCATGCCCCACATCCGGTTGGTGAATTTTTCTAGGTCCTTGTATTTTGATAATTTCTCGGTCACCTTCACGGAAGTATTTCTGTCAGATGGTATTGACATGTCGATGAGCATGCACCTCTTATTATTATTATTATAATAATAATATCATTATGCTGATATAAAAGTTTTGTTTGTTGACTACTAGAATGTTTTTGTCTAATTCATTTCATTTTCCCAACACGTCGACTTAAAGAGTTGGTGTGCCATGTATGTCAAATAGTGTGACGTCATACAATAAAGGTTGAGAACCACTGGTTTCGATTGTACTTTTATATGTGATTTACTTCTTGTTAGGTGTATAACTCTTAATAAGTTTGTTTAGTTCTAAAAATAAGGCCTGTATGATTATTTCTTCTGATCGAATAGAGATGCACCTATTTTACTGGCAAAAAGAAATGTTATGCTTTGCTATTAGAGACACAAATACTAGGTGAGGTGCGGAAAAAGGACTTTTGCCATCAACCATTTACCCATTAACTGCGAATGACAGAAATTTATGTATTTGTAGTTCTATGTCTAACTCGATAAAATTTCTGTTTTATTGTTATTGATGGCAACTCAGTTCTATCTACGAGTCTGGGCTTTTATCTTGCATTGGATTATCTTGCAATGAACAAGGGCTTTTATCTTGCAATGGATAACTATTACTCAGAATTTGTGCTTGAAATTTCACAAAAATGTACTTACTAGATTTGTCTTTGAAATTGTTTCAACGATAAAAAATAATTTTATTATTTTGCATAAATTTGACAAAAACACATTTGCATAATGTTTCTGAATGTATTGTATGAACTTGTGTTGATAATTTGCTCCATCTCTAAATGCAGTTAGGATAGTCAAATTTTCAGTAATCCTTGCTTACATGGTCCCAAAAAGTGTTGTGGGTTGCAGTGATTAACATAGCATTAACTGGATTAAAGTAATGTAATAGAAACAGTTGACGGCTTTGTAGAAGCAAACATTGAAGTGCAAATAAATGGCTGTGTATGAATAAAGCAGAGAATTGATAAAACAAATATTAAGGTTGAATAGTTTGGTGAATCGCACTTGAGTTCAGAACTAATAGGATTATACACACCATGATTATGAAAAAGTATCAAAAGGATGTTAGGGGTTCATCCAGTAAGTAAAGTGCTGATTCCTACTTCATTTTGAGAATCTCATACACCAAAGATTCTGACCGATTATACAATCTACTGGCATTCCTTTGGTGAATTTTGTTGTTTAACCAAGATTTTCTATTGTTGATAAAAGAAGTAATGGCTGATTTAATCTCTTCTCTCATTCTTCATTGGAGCAAAGCAAAAAAAATGTTATCAAACAGAAAATTTAAACGTTATCCGTAACACTTGTAAATAAGTTATTCTATTTCAGCAACGTGTGCAGTACAGGTTGTTCCATAATTTTTTTAACGTGGAAAAACTCTCATTTTCTTTCTTACTGATTTTCTTTCTTAATGATTACTCGTTGCTTTGCTAACGGTATACCTAAAGCTATGTTCTGTGTCAGAATGTTTACACAGTAATAAATTCAGTAATCAAGGAGTAAATTACTGACAGTTTTATTGAGTAAAATACCCATTGCTTTGCTAATAGTATACCTAGGGGTGGAAATCTAAAGCACTGTAGTATCTGGAACAAAGCCTGGGAGTTTAAGGGGCAACAAAACTATATCTAATAAAATAAAGATATATACAGTGTCGCCTATAAATAAGTACAACCCTACCACTATGTTAAAGAAAGTTAATTTTTTTCTGAGCCAAATATAGCAGGATTTTATTATTTCTAGTGGAACATTACATAACAGTGGCACCTTACTGGAAGTTGATAAGCACTCCCCAGCCTAAGGGGCATAACTTAAAACTTAATACTGAAATGAGAATATTTACTTAACAATGTTATTATTAGAACTAAAATAAAAACTTTAAGTTTGCAACATTCAACTTTTCTCCTTAGTATATTTATTGAACATACAGTATCGCCCATGAATAAGTACACTCCTACCACTTTTTAATAGAAATTCTTTCGTAGTGTTGTACCCATCTTCATATTTTTGGCAACAGAGTTTCAATGCTTTGGAGTTTGGTCATAAATAATACCTGATAATATCTGTTTTGATTGTGTAATGTTCCACTAGAAATAATAAAATCCTGCTATGTTTGGTTTAGAAGACAATTAACTTTCTATAACATAGTGGTAGGGGTGTACTTATTTATGGGCGATATTGTAAGTCATTTATTTAAGTCTCTTTTATTGGTCACTTTCTCCGGTCATGCAAAGCTGCTGAATATTCTATTTCAGCAATGAATGCACCACAGTTTTTTCCATAATTTTTAACATGGGAAAGTTTCTCATTTTCTTTCTTTGTTAAACAAAGAACTCCATCTTGAGTCTCTGTTGACCAGAAAAGAAAATTCTAGACATTAATGAACCAACAATCCATTTTTGAATCTACCTAAAGTTAAAGACAAAGTAATGGTTGATTCTTTTTTGTGTATCTTTGAAATACTGATTTTATAAAATACTAGTAAATGCCCATTGCTTTGCTAATGGTATACCTAAAGTTGTGTTCTGTATGTTTACACATCAATTTGAAAATTTAATATAAGGTATTGTTAACTAAAATTATTGTATTCATGTACTAGAACGTCAGCTTTTGGTAAAACAAAATGCCTTTCAATAATCAGGAAATACTAGTATATACCTGTTGTTTTGCTAATGGTATACCTAAAGATGTGTCCTGTGTCAGTATGTTTACACAGTAATTTGAAAGGTATTGTTAACTAAAATTCTTGTATTCATTTTGAGTAAAAAAACGAAATCGACACATCAGCAGTAGTAGTAGTTGTAGTTATATTATCACCAGCCAGCAAATGAACACACTTACAAAAAAATCTTTTTCAGAGATGAAATAATTATTTCAATTTCATTTGTGGAAACTTCACAGAAATGCATTTATTAGTAGTAATAATAAAAGCCTGTTACTTTGCTAACAGTATACTTAAAGCTGTGTTCTGTGTCAATATGTTTACGCAGCAATTTGAAAAGTCAATGCAAGGTATTGTTAACTAAAATTCTTGTATTCATTTTGGGTAAAAAATGAAATTCACACATCAGCAACAGTAGTAGTAGTTATATTATCAGCTATAATAGTTATAGTGAACGAACACACGTGTACATACGGAGCAGAACAACATTTTGTGTTTGTGTGTTCGCAATATCCTTTCCACTTTTCCTGCTTGTTGTCACAGATGCTGACAGCTTGCAAATTATATTAAGGATTGGCTTATTGCAGCGTTACTAACTTGAAACCTGTGGCAATGAGCTTTTTTCTGCTTTAAAAATATTTCTGTATAGAATGAATAGATATTTTAAAGATGTTCTTTCAAAATGTTTTTTGAGTAAGAATATTAATTTCATCTCTTTTACTGCCTTATTGTTTCCATCTTGCCTAAAGTGTTGAATTAAACATGGAATTTTTCTTAGTACACTTTTTTAAAATTCGGTTTTGTATACAGGTATACCTAGATTTGTGCAGTTAATTTGTTCCAAAATTTCCTGTACTGTTGAAAATCTCACTGTTCAAAGTCTAATTATGATTTAATGTTTTTTTTTCAGCTTATACTTAGTTACATTAATTTGTACAGCAATACCTCAACCGTACTGTACTGTAATGTTTTTGTATGTATATATATGCTTTTAAGTCAATAAACATGCCGAACAAAGGCTACCCAGCAGCCCCCATTTAATGAGTCCTGTTTCTGTTACCGGAAACGGGAGCCTGGATGTGGATGCAGGAAGGCACTCTCTAGTCCAGGCAATTGCCCTGTAAACACGTGTCTTTGTTCTGTCTCTGCTTCTTTTCTTAAACACAGCTAAATACAGTTATGAACCAAACACTTTCAAACTAAACACAGCTAAACAGATAAGAACACACAAACAACAAACACCAACATCAGATGACATCACACGTACTACATCAAAACTGCACTATTCAAGTTATTCCTGTATTTATAAACGTCTACTTTCTATACTTTGTACTCATTAAATGCTGCTGCTTTTACTTCTACTACTGAAAGACATTTACTTTTAATGACTATTTAACATTTGTCTATTAAAAGAATTACTCACTACTTTTGTATGGGAAATGTAGCAACATGACATGATGGCTGTTCGTGTCTGGTTCTTTCCTTTCCTACTTGACCTTCTGATAGAAACTGCCAACCAAAACTGTCAACATAGGTTTCTTCAGTTTTTAAGTGATTTTGCCTGACTGGCTCCGTACAGGGTGCATTCTCTGACAAATCACTAAGACAAACTGCATTGAAGTACTATTGAGTATTCTCTCTCCAATGGTACATCTTAATATCTTAATTATTATCAGACTTATGAACTTGTAAACATGGGGTAGTTCACCAAAACCAAAGATCAAATGAAGATTTGGTGTCATTTCCTGAAATCTAATTTAAAAGTTTTTGATTCCTTAACCCATTAACTGCGGATGATGGAGATTTCCGTCATTGCTGTTCTATGGCTAATTCCATACAATTTGCATTTTATTATGATTGATGCCAACTCAGTTCTATCTATGAGTCAGGGCTTTTATCTTGCATGAACAAGGGGTTTTTATCTTTCAATGGACAACTTGCAATGGATTATATTGCAATGGACAAAGGCTTTTACCTTGCAATGGATAAGGGCTTTTATCTTGCAATGGATAACTTGCAATGGACAAGGGTTTTTGTCTTGCAGTGGACAAGGGTTTTTATCTTGCAATGGACAAGGGCTTTTGTCTTGCAGTGGACAAGGGTTTTTATCTTGCAATGGACAAGGGATTTTACCTTGCAATGGATAAGGGTTTGTATCTTACAATGGACAAGGGCTTTTATTTTGCAATGGATTATATTGCAATGGACAAGGGTTTTTACCTTGCAATGGATAACTATTACTCTTGGCCACCTGCTGCAGTTAATGATTTAATTTCTTATCCGTGGTTTTCTGAGGAAGGCTTCGTCCAGCTTTTCTTTGAATAGATTATAATGTGTGTTTTATTTGGCTGCAGGATCTCATACTACAAGCTTAGCAGACAGATATAAAAAAAATGGAGCATTGAAAATTACGTAAAGGTTCTTTTGTTATTAATATTGAAATTTCTTGATATTAATATTGAAAAATCTTTTGGATGAAATTTCATCTCTTAAGAAATTGTCATCCAAAGCTGTCTCCAAAAGTGTCAACATAGGTTTTTCAGTTTTCAGGTTGGTCTGGCTGGCTGGCTAATGTATGTATCACATGTACAGGCTACACCAATGGAGCTATAGTGATGAAAATTTAAACATTTAGTCCTTATTATGTCTAGAAAAACTTCTTTTTTAAAAAAATTCCCCCCATAATAGGTTTTTAGTAGTGGGTTCAATTTGCAATGTAAATTCATGCTAAATTGATTCCTTAGTTTGTGTCCAGCAGCATTCATGCTTTTCTTTGTTGAAAATTGAGACTTTTTTAATGATCATTGCCCAACAAAAGTCGAGAGAAGTATCTTATTCATTGATCATCCCTTTTTCTAATTTTGTAATTGATCACCTCCAACACGACATGCTGCCAAAAGACATTGGTCACGTGACGGTTTCTATTGAGTGACTAATCAGACCTGTAAGCAGTGGCGAAACCGGGGGGGGGGGGGTGCAATCCAGACCCCCCAACTTCTTCAAGACTGATTCTCGTAATTCGTGCAGAAATGAAGAGAAAACCGTAGGTTGAGGCTAGTCCAGCAGAAAGACAGAAATAAATATGAAAATTTAAAAAAATCATAACACCTCACCAGAAGGTTACATTTAAATGGTCATAAAATGGCTAACAATGTTTCTAGTGCATTTTGGTGTTTTGTGATGCTTTTTCCAGGTTGTTTTAACACAAAGAATTTTTTTGAGTTGACAACTCTGCTTTGCCCCCCCCCCCTCCACACTCATTGAAAAAAACTTTTGACCTGTCTCGCCACTGCCTGTTAGAATTATTTTCATTAATTATGATAAGAGCAATCCTGGCCTATTTTCAGTCGTGCCGTTTAAGGAGAGAGAGGTCAGTATGAAATGTGTCTTGTTACTTATATCCTTCTTCTATGGTTGTAAGTATCTGGCTTGTTGTGAATTTGACTTCATTCAATTACCAATGATGAATGGCTCTTAGTAATGAGGACGAGGAGGGGAAGAGCTGGAGAGAAATCTTTATTGGCCATCTTCTCTTCATATAGCTTGAATGATTAGTATTCATCTCAAATGCATTTATCTGCTTCTAGATCAGAGGTTCTCAACCAGGGGGGAGAATTCCCCACTGGGGGAGGGGCATTTTAGGGTTTCAGGGGGAGAATTGAGATCACAGATTGGCAGATTCAAGCTGCTGGAATATTGATCATTCTACGAGCTACAATACAGGAAAGCAAGTTTTGAGTTGGTCAATCTTGGAAGGAGAGAATGACACAGTGAAATGTGGTGGAAAGTGTGCCTGTGCAAGAAAAGCTTGGGAATCACTGTTTTAGTTAAAGTTGTGCATTTCCATGACTGTCCTGGGCAGCATCATAACTGTGGTTTGCCATTGCCTTTTGTCAAATATCCAAATACTGTCATATGTTGACTTAAGCCCGATTGCAGATACGTCCCCATAAGAGCTTAAAACCCATTAACAGCGGATGACAGGAATTTCAGTCATTGTAGTTCTAATGACAATTTCCATCATGTTATTGCTAGCTTGCTAAGGAGAATACAGTATATACGTCTGGTTTGTTTCAAGTTCTCATGACAGGGAAGGAGAAGGTAAAAGAGCAGACACCTTGCTGGATTGAGCT
>VCCN01002475.1:7297975-7318824 GCA_006491835.1 Architeuthis dux
TTCCATAACACCTCAGCAGTGCCACAGGCTGATGGCCTCCATATCATATCGCATTGATGCAGTAATTCGTGCAAAAGGAGCCTCAACCAAGTATTGAGTGCATAAATAAACATACTTTTCAGAAGTTCAACATTTCTGTATTATAAATCCTTTTTTTTATCGATCTTATGAAATATTCTAATATTTTTAGACAGTGGATTTTTGATTTTCATGATCTGTAAGCCGTAATCATCAAAATTAAAACAAAAAAAGGCTTGAAATATTTTACTTTATATGTAATGAATCTGGAATATATAAAAGTTTCATTTTTTTAATTAAATTACGGAAAAGAATAAACTTATCCATGATATTCTAATTATTTTAGATGCACCTGTAAGTGCATGTCTCCATCATGGATTAAATCCATAGTATAAAGTATTCTTGAAATTTCCTTGTAAAATGCTGGATTTAAAATTACTTTTATGGTAAAATAAAGTGTATTTTTGAATGCCTCGTGTCTGAAAATGATGGTTTAGCCTTTTAAAGTACTCAGATACGTCAACAGGGAGACGAGATATCAAATTCTGAATTCGTTTTTGATGTGTGCTGGCAGCCATTTTGTTTTATGCAAATGAGATAGTTCATCCCAACATTTTCCTTGGGAACTTCTTTTTTCTGAAGGGGACATCCTAAGGAACATTTCGGTACCCTACTCACAGAGTCTGGGTGCTGGGGGACTTGAAATCCTCTTTTTTTTTGCTTAAATACCACCCTTTACGTTTGCGCTTATAAAAGATTGTTCCCAAAGGGTCATGTCTTGGGTTTTGTTCTGTTATTCTACATAAAAATGCACTTTGTTTGGTACCAAATTTGTTAATGGTGTATTTACTTCCAGGTTTGAACATTTTTTGGTGGAATTCGACTGGACTATACTGGGATGTTTCATTAGAAAAAAGAATTACAAAAAAACTATATGAAATTTTTTTAAGCAGTCACCTTGGTGTGGACCCCCCGCCCCCCAGTATGCTAGTGCACAACATTCTTGTTTCCCTTTAGGAAAATCTTACCTAATCTTGTGTAGATGCTTGTGTGCTCTTCTATTCATATAGGTAGCTTAGGTTACTGTACTTTCATCTACATCACTTTAGCAAATATCAGTTTTGTTTAAATCACTTTGGTCTAAAATCACTTTTGTATGGGTTACAGTACTTTCGTCTACATCACTTTAGCAAATATCAGTTTTGTCTAAATCACTTTGGTCGAGTTACAGTACTTTCGTTCACATCACTTTAGCAAATATCAGTTTTGTCTAAATCACTTTGGTCTAAAATCACTTTTGTATAGGTTACTGTACTTTCATCTACATCACTTTAGCAAATATCAGTTTTGTCCAAATCACTTTGGTCTGGGTTACTGTACTTTCGTCTACATCACTTTAACAAATATCAGTTTTGTCTAAATCATCTCCAAAAGTTCTCAATGAATTTCACTGACATTTTGTTGAATGGTGGGCCATTGGCTACGGAAGAATTGATGAAGCTTTGGGGGTGGATCCAAGGAATATTTTTTCAATTGAGAGCGAAAAAATTCCAAGATCTGTCTCAAAATTTTATAAAAAATATCTCTAAAAAAAAAAACCTCTGGATCCACCCCAAAATTTCATCAATTCTTCCTTAGTCAATCATTCCACAAAATGTCATTGAGAAATTTGAATTCATTGAGAACTTTTGGAGATATTGTTGGGACAAAAGTGATTTTAGACCAAAGTGCTGTACTCCTTCTATTCATATATGTAACTTATACATAGGCTAGTTTACCCATCCCATCAAAAAATGACAGCAGTATTTTTGCAATTTCACTGTACGTTAATAAATATGGGAGACAACTCTATAATTAACATTTAATAGTTATCTCCCTTGACAAAGGTTACGGACAAAAAAATAGACATACACATGGCGTATTATATAAATAAATGAATGTTTGTGTGTTTATATGAATGTGTGAATGTATATCTGTATGTGTCTATATAGATTTGTAAATGTATATATGAATGTTTATATGAATGTGTGAATGTATATATAAGTGGCTTTTTAAAAAAAACAGCCTGAAAGATAGATGCGCTATTTAAACACAAGTTCAGTTAAATGTTAATAAAATAAAACATTGCAATATGAGATATGTTAAAAAAATGTCTTAGTTTCTTCTTAAAAAATATACATGCCAAAGGAATGTCTAATGGTATTTTCTGTATGTGATATTTGTAAGCAGAAAAACCTGTCATATTTTTCATGAAACTTTATGTTCGTATTTAATGAAATATTTTCATTACAATGAATATCTATTTTTATTTAGATATTTTATCTTCTTGTGCCTGAAGGCGACTAAAAACATTTTCTCTGATCATTCTTGTAATCAAATGTACACTCCTGGGCAAAAAAAATGAACCAAGCTTTTTTCAAATCTTTTTTCAAATCTTTTGCAATTACTCTTTCATTCTAACAATTATAGATGAAATATTTGACAATGTTATACAACAGTGAATGCAGTGTTTGTGTGCAGAGTACGTTTTAGTATGGGATAGCTTTTCCTTTGTTTTTCTCCAGAAAACTGAGCCATTTGGACAAGCTGTCCAATAGTTGTTTACAGTGTGCTGCTTCAATGTTATCCATTCATCTCTGACTGCTTCCCACAGCTGGTCAGTGTTCCCAAATTGTCTCCCAACCAGTTTGGCCTTAATATGCGCCCATATGTTTTAGTATGGGATAGCTTTTCCCTTGTTTTTCTGAAGTAAACTAGGCCCTTTGGTCAAGCTGTCCGATAGTTGTTTACAGTGTGCTGCAACATGTTGTTCCATTCATCTCTGACTGCTTTCCAAAGGTGGTCAGTGTTCCTAAATGTTCTGCCAACCAGTTTGGCCTTGATATGTTCTCTATGGTGTTAAGATCTTTTATATGATGAAAAGTGCTTGGCTCGTTTTTTTTGCCCAGGAGTGTTATGATCCCATGTGAAGATTGTTTTTCTTCTGCTGATTTCCCAAAGACAATGCTGTTTAAATTTGTCTGACTTGCTTAAAGAAACTGCTCATATTAATAGGCACTTGAATAGGTTACTAGAATTTTCCTTCATTAAGTTCGATGCCTTCACCCATTTTCCTTGAGTTTATAATTAATGTGTTAAAAATAAGATAAAATTTAGTTAATGAATGTTGATGTCTAATGTCTCAAATTGGGCAACATTAGCTAAACTTGCTTGTCAAATTATTAGCAAGAAAATAAATATTTTAGTAAGTGTAGTCTAGCTCAGAGCTTCTTAAATTGGTCAATGATTTGCCCAAGGGTGAATGAAATCATTTTGAAGGGATGAATAAAACAAGAGGGGTAAATGAAGGTTGAATGAAACATAAAGGGTGAATGTCTTAAATTACTTAGATATTTATATTTTTTATACTAAATATACACAAAAATAATAAAGTCTGCTCAGATGGTGTAATAGTTAGCATGTTTGCCACACGCAGAAGGTCCTTGGAAGAGGAAGAGTGTGGAAAACTGTTCATTAGGACAAATTTCCCTGTGTACTCAGCAGCTAATTGAGTACACTCTAAGCTGTGTGATGAGGGTGGAGGTATCCCTTCGGTGGACTTGCATCCTGCCAAGGGGATAATCATAAAAAATCCCAAGGGGATAATCATTGGAATAAAGAATTACTTGAAACTAACAAGGATCACTAAGCTGACATATGCAACAGTAACCAGGTCTTCGTCACCGGGTTCCATACTCCATTTGGGAGTTGTCTCTTAAGAGACAGGACGCAATAAGAGAACGTTGTTTGTAAGAATCTAATTCTAATTTCTATGACTGCAGTTAAAAAACCTTTCTTTAAGTATTCTAGAAAATTGGATGTTCAAAAACTTGAATAAAATGAACATTTAAGAAATGAGTTAACTTGTGTTTTTTCTCCTGATACAAACTGAATCCTGTATAAAATTATGCACAAGGAAGAAAAAGACAAAATAATGATTAAAGTCATAAGAAAATTTAGTCATGGGTGAATGAAATCTTGTGATAAAGACTCAAGAGTGAATGACACTTGACTAGTTGAAGAAGCCCTGGTCTAGCTGACAAATGAAACCAAATACATGGATTGCTCTACCACCAATATAGCTAAAGAGATTGGGTAATCTATCTACTGTCATCTACAGACCAAATTCATCTTGTTTGTTTTTCCCTCACTAAATCAACTTCTGTACCATGAGTGTCTGCTGAGAGGGGGTCAATGTGTCATCCCTCTGGATCAGGCCTTCTCAGCTAGGGTGATGGGTTTTGAAAGTTAGAACCTTATAGTCAATAAAGGATAATGGTGCTCTGTTTTTTGTAACCCCCCCACCCCAACTTATATTCCACTATAAAAAGATGGTATTATTATTTGCTGGTAACCAGGTTGGCAGCAGACGGTCATGTTCTGTACATGTAGAAAGCCAAATCTTATCCTCTAATGTTTCAGTCAATTATATTATATATGTTGTTAATCACTGCTACCCACAAGACTGGTTTATTGCTGGGTTTAGGTTATGTGTTCTGACATTTATATGTATCTATGTATCTGGACTTTGCCCAGCCCTAACCATAGAAAATTGCAATTTTGCACACACACTCCACTCAATGAGTAGAGAGGATATTTTTTTTGTTTTTTGAAAATTCCCCCCCTAAATAGGGTTTTAGAGTGGAGGGTTCAATATGCAATGTAAGTTTATGCTAAATTGGTCACTAGTTTGTGCCCGCTTATTTTTTGAAAATTCAGACCTTTTTAGTGATCACAGCCCAATCTTTTGATTGATCACCCCCAACACAGCATATATGGGTGGCAGTGATTCATAATTTCCCTTGGAATGCTAGTTTGCTTTGAAGCTAAAAATAAAAAGATTAGTATTATAGTTCTTTGTCTAAAATGTATCTAGACTTTGCCCAGCCCTAACTATTCATAGTAGAAACTTTTGCACATACACACTCCCCTCAATAAGTGGGGAAAAGGTTTTTTTTTTTTTTTTAAATTCCATCCCAAAATAGGTTTTTAGAGGGGGGGGGGTCACTATGCAATGTAAGTTTATGCTAAATTGGTCATTAGTTTGTGCCTGTTTGTTTTTTTGAAAATTCAGACCTTTTTTTAGTGATCACAGCCTAAAAAAGGCGAGAGAAGTAACTTATTCATTGATCACCCCTTTTTCCAACTTTTTAATTGATCACCCTCTTTTCAAATTTTTTAATTGATCACCCCTAACACAGCATATATGGGTGGCGGTGATTCATAATTTCCCTTGGAATGCTAGTTAATACTTTCATGGACAATTACAATATTGATGGTGATTCTTCTGTGGAATAATTAATGTAGAAATTCAAACTATCCAACCTTATTTTCAACCAATGAACTCTCATATCAGAAATTATAGCTCCATAATTTTAATTTTATGACAAATTTTGACCTTCATCTTAATTTTTATTAGTTGCTTTTTCATGGCAACTTTTGCTTAGACTGACTTACCCTTCAGCAGTGAGCAAACAGCATCAATCGGAAAATAAGGAACAAGCGTTACATGGGAGTTGAACCTACACCTTTTATAGAGTGGGCTTTACCAATTGAGCTACCAAGACCCAACCAGAAGGCAGAAGTCCAAATGACACCCTTAAACCCATCCTTCACTCCAATACTTCATCTAAAAATGATATATAGCTTGTTTATATAGTTATGATTTACCAGAATACCTAAACCAATATTAATCAAATTCTATCTTTGGCAAAGACCAAAAAACTATCCAAAACGTGTTTTGTATAAATTGAATGACTTCTGTGAAAATGTATCTCTCCCAATAATTTATGATGATAAAACTCATAAATACTCAAGTAAATTAATTGCTTGCGGAAAGAATAAAAAAGGTACAGTTTTTGTAATGTACTAAGCAAACCGGTGTAGGTTATCTGTAATTTGAAATACAGTTGAAATAATAAATTGACTGGTTGACATAGTTAATTTGGTTGTCTCGACTAACTCATTCATCATTTTATTTGAGTTTGTTTTACAAGTTTGATAATTAAACTGTGGTGATTTATGCTCAATAACTTGAAAACTGTCATTATTCTATGTGGAGATGGCAGAATTACATTGTATTATGAACAGCATGTTCAGTCCATTTCCTAAGATCTTTTTCTTTGTTTGAGATTCAGTTTAAACATTTGAAAATCATGTTTCTTGTTATTGTCAGTAACTTTCATTCCAAAGGTTTTATGATTAATCTTGTTTGTATGTTGCGTAAGCTTTGTTTAATGACAGATATTAACAGATTAAAAATGAAAACAGAAGAGGTACTTACAGAGATCCTTTATTCAAATATTCACAATGATCGCGGTCAACCACAAGTGTGTCCTTCCGAGCTGTGTCTTCTACTGAATAACACAATACAATAATGGCTGCTCGTTGATCAGAACGTAAAACAGTGCCCCCTAGCGGAAGTCTTCTGCCTAAGAGGAATAACTCATGATACTTAACATGTTGTAAAGGAACTGATTTGAATCAGTGGATTTCTTGCAATAAAACTTATTTCAATTCATCATCTAGAGACCGTATATAAAATATGATAGATTTACAAAAACTAACTGAAAACCAACCTGTAGGGTGGCATTTTCAGCTAGACATCTACCTTATAGGATTAAACAAAAAGATAAAGATTCGGTATAGCTAACCTGATGGACACAAAGTAAGGGCTCATTTTAGCATTATACTTACATCAAACCCTCTGCTAAACACTTAAAGTCTTAGAATTTGTAAAAACTGATATTCTAAAACATGCTCGGGTGCCCCATTAATAACCACAGAAAATTTGGTAGCCATAGCTATAGCTGTCCTTGATTGATGCGATGACGGACACATCTTTGGTGAATTATACTGAGAAGATGATACAAAATCAGTGATTAATGATGTTTGATTTACTCATCTGAGAAAGCGAAATCTAGAAATCTGTTCACAGAAGAGTTGATTGGTTCAGTAAGTGTTTAGATAAAAAAATAGTTTTAAGTTTATCATATTTTCCCTACCGATTCATTATATAAACAAAAAAAGTAACCTAGCTAAGTGTTGAATATCAAGGAAAGTGTAAATAGAACCACACAATTCTAAGCTTTTCTGAGTAAATCGAATATTTATCATAAGTTCATTTTGTTTGTACATGAGGATGTTTGCAGTGTATTGTTTCCATATGATTATTAGGATAATTGCAGAAGGCTCGGACCCATTTTTACTTAAAATTGTGAGATATAAAACAGACCAAATGGACCACATGGAACACATTGATGAAGTTTGTTTTGAAATCGGACTCTTAGTGTCCAAGATCTGTAATGTGACATATATGTCACATTGGGCATTTAGGGCAAATGTTTTCATCATTTGAAAATACATCAGCTTGACAGATTGTATTTGCGTATTAACACTGGTTTGCATTTTTATATGCGTTTCCATAACATATATCAAATTTATAACTTCGGCACTCATAAAATAAGAAAGATTTGTAGCAATGTAAACAAAAAAATTACCAGTAAAAAATTCTCCAAAATGTTCACTTCATGAGTTAAAATCAAGGATAGAATTGTATAAGGGACTTTTCAGAACATTTAAATTCTATATGACACTGTTGTCACTTATGGGTTAACTACCTTTAGTAAAGGTCATTAGGTGCATGATTACGGTAATTAGACATTTAACTCTTAGATTCATAGACTGCTTGTAATCACTGTGGAACTCTTCATTGAAAAGGATTTTTTTAAATGGTGAATTTTGTCAATTGAATTAAGGAAAAAGAAAAATATTTACCAAAGAGCTCAAGGGAGGTAATTTTAACTATAATGAATTTAAGAGTTAATATTCACACATGACATCCAATTTGTCCCAGTTCTATCTAAGGGAAGCAACTGTTTAATAGTTCATTTTAATAGTAATTTAATAGTGTCTTCCCTTAGAACTGGCATTGATTTTGGGTCAAATCGGGAGTTACTTCTGTGACTCCATATATCTAACATGTTTATTGAAATAGAGCAGCAATAATAATCAAAAGATAGTGGGTTGCAACAACATTAATCTATTTACCTGCGTCCTTGTAAGGATCTTATTTGTATATATTCTATAAAGGCACATCTTTAACTCTTAGATTCATAGACTGCTTCTTGTAACTGCTTTGGAACTCTTCAAAGAAAAGGATTGAAAAATGGAACTCTTTTGTGATTTGAATTAAAGGAAAATAAAAAAAAAATGTGAATGGTCTTCTGTTTGAAAAAAAAGAAAACCTGAGGATGTCATAGAGAATTGAGGGACAGAACGAGACAATCAGTGAGGAAGTTTCTTGAATACCCTGAATAATCAAAACTGGATTATTCAATCAGTTTTGTTTATCTGCCTCCCCACGAGGGCAAATTTTGTCACAATGTTGATTTTAGTGTGGGATTATTATCTATTTATTATTCACTTATCATAAATATCTTTAGTATAATACACTCCTTGACTCTTAGATTCATAGAATGCAGTGGAACCATTCAATGAATAGGATTTTTAATGAATGGAACTCTTTTGTGATTTGAATTAAATAAAAATAAAAAAGATTTACCAAAAAGTGCAAGGGAGGTAATTTTAATTAGGAGTTATCATCATCATCACCCATTATAGGTCCACTGCTGGACAAAGGCCTTTCGCATCTCCTTCCACATGACCTAGATTGTGCTAACCTGTGCTTTGTCTTACCAGCAAACTTTTCTATCTCATCTCTTCATCTTGTATCTGGTCTTTTTCTACTGCGTTTACTGTCCCATGGGCACCAGTCGGTTAGTCTTTTCCCCCAACTATTGTCATCTCTTCTTGCTAGGTGATCAGCCCATCTCTATTTTTGCTGCTTAATTATTTGTATAGTATCCTTCACTCTAGTCCTCCCTCTGATCCATGTTGATCTTTTTCTATTTCAGAGTTATCCCTAGCATTGCTCTTTCCATGGCTCTCTGCTATTCTGAGTAGGTTTTCAGCTCGTTTTTTTAATTTCCATGTTTTGCATTTGTATGTTATGGCTGGTATTATGCAGCCATTGTATACTTTACGCTTTAGGCACATTTGCAATGTGCTCTTCAAAATGCTTTTAACCTATCGTTATGCATTGTTTATGGTCTTTCTCTAGCTTTATTACCTGTCCAAGGTAGATGTATTCATCAACCTCTTCTAGCACCTCTCCCTCTATCTTTATGACCTTTTTGGGGACTTTAATGTTGAACATTACTTTCGTCTTTGTCCTATTCATCTTTAAGCCTACTTTTTACTTTCCCTATTTAGATCCGTTAACATGTTTTGTAATTCTTTGGATGCTTCCGACGTCATGGAAATGTCATCGGCGAATTGTAAGTGGCTTAAGTATTCTCCATCTATGTTTATTCCCATTCTGTCCCAGTCAGTTTTCCAAGAGATGCTTTCAAGGTTCACTGTGAATAATTTAAGTGATATTGTATCCCCTTGTCTTACTCCCTTTGCTATCTTTATCTTGTTTGTCACAGAATGATCTGAGAGTGGCAAAAAGAAACAGAAATAGGATGAAAGAAATATGATTTGCAAGCTGTCAGTCTCTCTGTGACAACAATCAGAAAGAGAGGAAGGGGGTTTACGAACACATAAACACAAAATGCTGTTCTGCTGCATGAGTATATATATATATATGTGTGTGTGTGTGTGTGTGTGTGTATGCATTTTCTGGCTGCTGATAATATAACTACAGCTACTACTACTCTTGCTGTTGCTGATGTGTCAATTTCATTTTTTACCCAAAATGAATAATGGAATTTTAGTTAACAATACTTTATATTAACCATTCAAATTAATGTGTAAACATACTGACACAGAACACAGGTTTAGACATTCAATTAGTAAAGCAATGGGCTAGTTAATAAATAATTTCAAAAGTATACCATATACCATTTTGACCTAAATTTCAATTTTGCAACACAGAAAAAGACAAAAAAAATCTGTGACATTTTTTACTTGATTAACATATTTATTTAGTATTGCAAAAGATATTTAGAGAGACAAGTAATGAAAAAATAAAATGAGAGAATCTTTTTATTAATAACTAGCTGGTTGCTGTGGTGTAGCTGGAAATTTGGGGGTTAGGTGGGCTTGGCACAAACATTTAGTACAATTGGTTGTGGGCCCGTGAGGGGTCTACAAGGGTATTACTTGTGGTCTGTGGGAAGATCTTTCAAAAGCCTGCGGTCTGTGAGTTTGTTGGGTAGGCAGACCTTTCAAAATCCTGGGGTCGATATGAAAATTCATTTAAATAAATGGGGTCCTTGGTAATGAAAAGGTTGGGAACCACTGATTTAGCGAGATCTTATGAAACCTGCCACACTTACGAGGCTAGTAGTGGATATAAAACAAAAATTATTAAAGGCTGTGACGTAGCTAGGGATTTGAGGGACCAGGTTGGGGGCTTTGCTCCGTGAGGGCCCCCTCCAATATTTAGTGAGATTTGTTATTGTATAATGTTAGTAGAGATGAAGTAGGTGAACTAGTATTCATAAAGCATTTGGGGGTGCCCTTCCAATGGGGGCTCGGGGGGCTATTGGTTGTTCATAATCTAGTTTCTTTCACAATGTTTTTGCCAGTAGTATTAAGAACAAGCAGAGATTGTTTTCTCTCTTTATTATTCTTACTTCTTTATCATATTTAATAAGAATCTCTATACGTGTTCAAATCAGCACTTGAGGGGAGGTAGAGTTGTACAATGGGACCAGATGATAACAATCGGGAACTTTATTCAGATTCTGGAAAGAGTTGTTGCCCTTTTAGATTTGCATTCAATTGTTTCTGAGAGACGATTGTTATTTTATTCAATAAGCTTTATAGGTTAATAAATGAGAAGTTTTGTTTAGTTCTCTTCATTTCTGCCAGTTGGAATTATTTGAATTAATGGATGGCTTTAAGGAAAAATCCTTCTGGCTTATCTTCTGTGGCAGCTTTTCCATTTTATTGTTATTATTTTGAATTGAAATATAAATATCAATGTTATTGTTAGAAACCATCAACCAAAACTGTCAACATAGGTTTCTTGAGTTTTTAAACGATTCTGCCTGCCTGGCTATAACACGTACAGGCCGTATGAATGGAGCTAGAGAAAAAAATGTTTGTTTTTTGGGGTTTTTTTTGAAAATTCATACCCACACTGTTTTTTAATGGGTTCAATTTACAATGTAAGTTTATGCTAAATTGGTTTAGTTTGGGTCCGGCAGTGTTCATGCTTGTTTTTTTTTTGTTGAAAATTCTGATATTTATTCCTTATTATGTCTAGGATAAACTTTTTTTTCTCTTCTTTTCAAAAAAAATTCACCCTCCCCTCTGAATAGGTTTTTAGAGGGGTGTTCTATTTGCAATGTAAGTTCATCCTTAATTGATCCCTCAGTTTGTGTCATGCTTGTTTTTTTTGAAAATTCAGATGTTTTTAGTGATCACTGGCGAACAAAAGGCGAGAGAAGTAACTTATACATTAATCACCCTTTTTTCAATTCTTTTAATTGATCACCCCCAACACTTGATGCTGCCAGAATACATTGGTTGGTTTCTATTGAGTGACTAACCAGACCTGTTTCTCTTTCATTTAATTTCACCTTTGAGATATAAGTTAAGAAAAGGCTTCAAACTTCACTTTATTGGTATGGCTTTAAGAATGCACAAAATGATTTCTAATGTAATCTACTAAATTAATATATCACATTCACATTACACATTTAACTATAATTGAAGAAATCTGTGCGTGGGTGTGTGTGTGTATGTACTGTGATTACTCAACAACTAGCCATTGTATGAAGTTGACATTTGCTAGATATATTAGTCAGCAGACAAGGCAGTGCAGTGTCGAGTTTGAAGTTGTTTGGATCAGCGGTTCTTGAGAGATCTAATAAACATAACTAAAGATTATAGATCTTTAATCTAAAATTATTGACCTAAAACTACAGATTATAGATCTTTAATCTAAAATTATTGACCCAAAACTACAGATTATAGATCTTTAATCTAAAATTATTGACCTAAATTTAGATATAAAATATCTAAATTGGTAACACTAAAAGAAGTAACTGAAATAATTTGAAGCCGTAGTTTCGTACGACGGATGGAAATTTATTTTGCATGAATATTATAGCATGCTTCTCTACACACAATAATGTCTGGGCCCTTCGAATGGAATGGGCATTGCTCTAGTTTAACAAATGCCAGAATTATTGCCAAGGATGAGAGCTTATTGGTCTCTCATTGTTTTTGTTTCATTAGTACCAACAAATAGGGAGTGAAACCTTGGACATCACAACTGTTAATTTACTGCTCTACTACTGAGCTAAACATGTGAATGCTATGGATAAAAAGTCTGGTTAGTCACTCTATAGAAACAGTCACGTGACCCATGTCTTTTGGCAGCATGCCATGTTGGGGGTGATTAATGAATAAGTTACTAAAAAAGTCTGAATTTTCAAAAAACAAGCTTGACACTGCTGGGCACAAACTAAGTGACCAATTTAGCATAAACTTACATTGCGAATTGAACCCCCTACTAAAAACCTATCATGGGGGGGGGGGATGTTTTTTTCTAGACATAATAAGGAGTAACTGTTTAAATGTTCATACCTCTAGCTCCATTGGTGTGGCCTGTATGCCTGATACATACATACATACATAGTCAGCCAGCCATACTAGTTTAAAAACTGAATGAACCTATGTTGACAGTTTTGGTTGACGTTTTTAATCTGATTATAGAATCTGAACTTGAAAAAATGGTATAATTTGCTATTTAAATAATGAAGCAAAATCCTTTTTTTAAATTCTCAAATATAATAAGAAAAAAAATATTGCTATCTTTTTAAAGGATTTACTCCTATCTAATATTTTATTTAAAAAATTTTCCTTTTCAAGATACAAATCACTGAACTGAACATTAAATTTGATATATGAATATTATTCTAAAACATCTAACTATATAAATACCATTGTCACTTTTTTGTGCAGATGTCTGTTTGTCTGTCACGCTATTCCAAACCAATATATAAAATTATGAAACACTACTGCAACCGTGATTAGATCGCCTGATGGAGACCGTAGTAGACTGATTACATACACATGTGCTACTGCAGAGATGAAATGAAGGAGGATTTCAAGCCTGAAGTATTGTGAGTCAGTCAGATTGGGTATGGGGAAGCGGATATCAAAGCAGCGAAAGTCGCTGGACAGACAGCCTAGTTTGAAAAAAACAAAAGCATGTCACCAGAAATTGTAGATCACTTTGACAATCAAGTTATGGATGGATTGAAAAAGCATACAATGGGCTACAATTATATGAATGTAATGTGAATGCAGATTTTTCAGGAATATCTGACAGTTAAATTCTTTCTTTTGAAGTGAGACTAAGAGAAACAATTGGCAAAGGGAATTCTCATGACTTTTTATTCCTATATATTTTCACTGCAGAATATACATAATACTATACTTTAAAGGGCGCTAACATTCAGCTTGCTCAGGAACCCTAAGAGCCAGTCCTCTATATACTCACAGTTGATTGATTGATTGTCTTGTTTACCGGCACATTGACCATTGGTGGAGATCCCATGTCCCCATGACTAGAGACTTGAGGGGGGAGAATCCCAAATCCCTGTCACTGAGACAAATGCCACGAGGACCGGAATAAACTGGTCAGTGGTCAAAAGCTTCTCAGGATGAATCCTGAGCATGCTAATGGTGATCGCCTCCTGACCAGCTGGCCAAAATATCTGGAGATACCCGAGCATGCCACAAGGACCCCCGAAGGGCCATTGTTCTTTGAACTTCGAGGCCATGGTGGTTTCAAGGCACAGATACTTCACTTTGATCCTAGCCACAGCCAAGATATACTGCGCAACTTCTCCCAGGACGATATCCGAGCATGCTACAAGGACCCCCGAAGGGCCATGGTTGTCCGAATTTTGAGGCCATGGTCATTTCGAAGAATAGATACTACACTTTGATCCAAGCCAAAAGGCGATCACACTCACAGTTGGTATCATTAGATAATGTTAGATGTATATAGATCATAACAGTTAATATCAGTTATGATCTTATCAGATAATTAACCTTTTATAGGGGAATGGTTTTGTTAATTTAACTCTCAAATTCATAAACTGCTTAAAACCGACAATGGAACACTTCAATGAATAGCATGAAAAAATAGTGGAACTCTTCTGTGAATTGGATAAAAAAAAACAGGAAATAGTCAAAGGGAGATAATTTTAATCAGAAGTTATTTTGCTCAAAATTGAAATTCTATCTATTTATGAGTTAATCTGCCATTTTCTTTTGTATCTAATAAATCAATCTATGCTTATGTAGCGTAAACAAATGACTGAGTAGTGAGAATGTATTGATATGTTTTTTAGTAATTCTGCTTCTTAAAGATCCAAATAACAAAGACTTTGCTCTATTGATTCGTTCAGTGTTCGTTCTTTCTCCTCTGCGTAGACTGCCTCCTC
The DNA here is from genome assembly GCA_006491835.1 of Architeuthis dux. Taxonomy (NCBI): domain Eukaryota; kingdom Metazoa; phylum Mollusca; class Cephalopoda; order Oegopsida; family Architeuthidae; genus Architeuthis; species Architeuthis dux. The sequence continues at coordinate 7,312,510 of VCCN01002475.1, forward strand.
GATGTATTATTTCTCTGCTGCTCAGATCAATATTTGCCAAATGTGTCCATTCTCTATCTCAGCTGACTCTCATCACTGTAACACTCAACATGGCTGCCAACACTTGAAACTTACCCTTTTTTCTTTCTTACCTTGTCTTCCATGTGAACTAGTTGGCCTTGTATTGTTGTATATATTTTACTTTACAACCTTCCCCTAGGTCCATTGAGTATGCATGCTTTTTAGTATTATATAGAAATAGATGGAAATCAGATCACTACTATCCAGGTGAGAGCAAACGCTGACCCTACAAACCACATATAACCTATTTGGGGCCTAGTTGAACCGTTTTAAGCACAGGGTACGGTCAACATTTCAAAAAAGAAGTGTTTCAACCAAAAATTGACCATTGTAAAATAATAGAATAGACTAGCATTCCAATGGAAATTATGAATCACCGCCATCCATATATGCTCTGTTGGGTTGTGATCACTAAAAAATGTCTGAATTTTCCAAAAATAGTTTCCCCCCCAAAAAAAGCGGGCACTAACTAGTGACCAATTTAACATAAGCTTACATTGAAAACTAAAATACTATATTGGAGGGGAATTTAAAAAAAATAAAAAAAATACTGTGTTCCCTACTCATTGAGGGGGGGGGTGCAAAATTTCAAGTTTCTACTATGAACGGTTAAGGCTGGGCAAAGTCCTGCTACATAGATAAATAGATACATATAAATATGTGTGATTATTATGACAGATCTTAACAGATTTAAAAGGCAACAAAAGATGTACTCACACAGATCCAATTTATTCATACATTTACAATGACGGGACTCAAACATGTGTGTCTTCTGAATCTCTTAAAAACCTATATGGCTTCCCTTTCACCTAGCACGTAAACAGTGGCGCCTTACCAGAAGTCGATAATCGCTCTTCTGTCTAAGGGGAATAAATCAGATTAGAAAATATTTACTTAACAGTGTGAACACATGAATAACCTAAACCTTTGGTAGTGGTGATTAATTGCATTTGGATATTTTGGTTGGTGACAAAAACTTTGTATTATACTGAAATGCAAAATATTGTTCTTTTATTTTTGTCATGAAATGTGAAGTTTATACAGCAATACCTTGAATAGTATGGTCTCAATCAGTGTGGGTTTTTGATGTAGTATGGTTATGGTATTGCTGTAGAAATTAATGTAACTAAGTATAAACTGGAGAGAAAAACATATTAAATTATAATAAGACGTTGAACAGTGCGGGTTTTGATGTAGTACGGTTAAGGTATTGCTGTACAAACTAATGTAATCAAGTATAAGCTGGAGAGAAAAACATATTAAATTATAATAAGACGTTGAACAGTGTGGTTTTGATTAGTGTGGGTTTTGATGTAGTACGGTTAAGGTATTGCTGTACAAATTAATGTAACCAAGTATAAGCTGGAGAACTGAAAAATTAAGTAGTTGAATACTTTTGATATGTATGAATGTATTGGAAATAATCTAGACCAAGGGTCAGCAAACTTTTGTGGAGGTCGGCTGGATTAGAAATGTATTTATGTCCAACGGGCCAAAGTGAACACAAAATGAAATGGTGATCAGCTATGTAAAAAAGCTTGTTAATCACTGCTACCCACAACACTGGTTTATTGCTGGGTTTAGGTTATTCATGAGTTCTGACATTTATATCTATCCATGTATCTATCTATGTATTTGGACTTCGCCCAGCCCTAACCATTCACAGTAGAAACCTGAAAATTTTGCACACTCACTCCCTTCAATGAGTAGGAAAAACGTTTTATTTTGTTTTTGAATATTCCCCCCCTAAATAGCTTTTTAACTCGTTGACTTCTCCCTTCCCTACTCTTTGCTTATAGTCAGCTACACCACAATTACTACTATGCGTATGTCCCTATTTAGCTGAACTCCCACAAGAACAGATGTATGTCGTTTCCATTGTACTGTTACAATGGAATATCTAGGCTCACACATTCATAACTTGTGTACATTTGAGGACAAAAAATAATACTACTTAGATTAAAATTTGCATTTTCCAACTGGTGGCAAGCATCCAACAATTTGGAGATACCGATCAGATCAAATAAGGGGTGAGGAGTATTCACGGGATAATTCATTTTTCATTTGAAATTGAAGCTTAATCGGGGGGGCTACATATTTATCTATGGTAGCCGATTATACATTTGGGAATTACAATATATTAATAGAACTGCAGGAATGCGTAGTGTTAAAACATTTTTAGCTACTAAACATTGATTCATTTGAGGCCGCAGCAAAAATGAGACTTTTGTTCTATTTTTCAATGCTTTTATTGTTCGCTAACCAAAGATAGATAAGGACATTTTTGTTTGCAATGTTTCATATTCAATGAAGTCAGCAGGCTAATTAAATGAAACCCTGGTCCAGATTTGTCCTGTGGGCCATAGTTTGCTGACCTTTTATCTAGTTGTTTTATGGGGTCATGATATATGTCCAGACACACATATGACCCCAAAAACAACTCCACATACATATTCACCAATAGTCATAAATACCCAATTAACCACTACTTAAAAATTCCACAAGACATACTCTGTCTAAACACCCTGCTCCCTAACCCCACCCATTTTATAGCTCATACACTGACCTTCCTAATCTACAACCAACCAACACCCCATAAGTATTCAAATGGTTCTTCGTTTCAACCAATCCATTCTTCAGCCGAAATTGATAAGCTTACATTGAAAATTGAACCCCCAACTAAAATACTATTTTTGGGGGGGTGCAAAATTTCAAGTTTCTACTATGAACAGTTTGGGCTAGGTGAAGTCCCGCTACATAGATAGATACATATAAATGTGTGTGATTATTATGACAGATCTTAACAGATTTAAAATGCAACAAAAGATGTACTCACACAGATCCAATTTATTCATACATTTACAATGTCGGGACTCAAACATTTGTGTCTTCTCAATCTCTTAAAAACCTACTTAAAAATTCCACAAGACATACTCTGTCTAAACACCCTGATCCCTAAACCCACCCATTTTATAGCTCACACTGACGTCCTTAATCCACAGACCAACCAACACCCCATAAGTATTCAAATGGTTCTTCGGACGATTGAACTCCTTCTTGTGTTGTAAACACAACGTTTCGGCCAATCCATTCTTCAGCCAAAACGTTGTGTTTACAACACAAATAACAAGAAGGAGTTCAATCGTCTGAAGAACCATTTGAATATTAATGACCCTTCTCAAAACTATAGAAAATACCCCATGAGTAGTTTCCAACTGGACACACTAGGTCACTAAAGCATACAAAAACACATTTCATCTCATTTCATTCACATTTCACAACGACGAAATGCATAAAGATTTATCTTTATGATAATAAATATGTTTGAGATGTAACACGCTTTTCTCAATCTTTCTTTTCCACATTGTCCAATCAATTTTACCATAATCCATTTTCCAACATTCAGTGGTTTCATAATTCATAGTGACATTTGTATTTACATTAGTGGTTTTATTATTTATTCATACACATAAACACCTGAAAAGGTTTGCATGATTGTATTTATATTGTTCCTCGGTTCACCCTGGAACACAAGTTATTCAATTTGACATGGCATAAAACTATTGAACTTTGAGTAAGCGCAATGCTTTTGTGAATATTGTTGCAGAATGTTAGCTACTTTACAAATGGAAAACCTAATCCAATGTGTCAAACTGAATCTGCAAACAGCATTTCTGTGGAGCAACCCTTTTTCTATTGATATCTTCAATTCCAACTTGTTAGAAACCGTCAACCAAAACTGTCAACATAGGTTTCTTCAGTTTTCTAGTTGGTCTGGCTGGCTATGTATCACGCATACAGGCCACACCAATGGAGCTAGAGGGTTGAAAGTTTCAACATTTACTTCTGAAGAGCACTTTGCCAATGTACTTAAAGCGTAACGTATACAACGGTTGCACAATACCAGCCATGACAAAATGAGCTGAAAACCAACTCAGAATAGCACAGAGAGCCATGGAAACAGCAATGCTAGGGATAACACTAAGAGATAGAATAAGATCAACATGGATCAGAGAGAAGACTAGAATGAAAGATATTATACATATTAATTAAGCAGCAAAAATGGAAATGACAATAGATGGGGGGAAAAGAGTAACCGATTGGTGCCCATGGGACAATAAATGCAGTAGGAAAAGGCCTACAAGATGGAGGGACGATAGAAAAGTTTGCCGGTAAGACATGGCAGAGGTTAGCACAAGATAGGTCGTCATGGAAGGAGATGGGAAAGGCCTTTGTCCAGCAGTGGACTTATAATAGCTGATGATGATGATGATGTCTAGAAAAAATTTGTTTTTTTGTTTTTTGAAAATTCCACTCATAAATAGGTTTTAATGGGGGGTTCAATTTGCAATGTAAGTTTATGCTAAATGGATACCTTAGTTTGTGTCCGGCAGCATTCATGCTTGTTCTTTTTGAAAACGCTGACTTTTTTAGTGATCACTGCCCAACAAATGGCTAGAGAAGTAACTTATTCATTGATCACCCCATTTTCCAAATTTTTAATTGATCACCCCCAACATGGCCTGCTGCCAAAAGACATTGGTCACATGATGGTTTCTATTGAGTGACTAACCAGACCTGTCTATTAATATCTTCAATTTCAACTTGTTTCTAGTCTTTGTTATACCTAAACTATTTTTCAGATAGCATATTGTTGTATCCAATAGCACAGGTTTCAAATGAAATCCGTGGAGATGAGATTTCTAAAGTTTACTTAATACTCCATGGATAAGTAGGCAAGAATACATTCTACTCGCTAGTCCATACATTCATAAACGGCAAAAGCAAGACATTTATAGCATTAAAATCATTACTGGTGTGTACAGGCTGCACCAATGGAGCTAGCAGGCTGAAAATTTCAACATTTACTCCTTAGATCTAGGAAAAAACCTTTTTTTGTTTTTTTTTTTAAATTCACCCTCTCTTCCCCTCTAAATAGGTTTTTAGAGGGGGTGTTCTATTTACAATGTAAGTTCATCCTAAATTTATTCCTCTGCTTGTTTTTTTGAAAATTCAGACTTTTTTAGTGATCACTGGCTTACAAAAGGCACTAGAAGTAACTTATTCATTGATCACCCCTTTTTTCCAAATGTTAATTGATCACCCCCAACATGGCATTTTAGTGATCAACTGCCCAACTAAAAAAGCGAGAGAAGTAACTTATTCACTGATCAGCCGTTTTTACCGATTTTTTTTTTTAATTGATCATCCTTAATATGGCATGCTGCCAAAATATGTTGGTCACAAGACGGTTTCTATTCAGTGACTATCCAGACCTCTTATATTCTTTGTTGGAAAACATCTGCAGTTAATTGTCTTTGCGAAAGGATCTCATGACCTCTGAAATGGCTTCATCAGATCAAGTCAAGTACGAGAATTCATTTGATTCAGTGAAATTATTTAATCTTTTGTTTGCATTGATTAGAAAAAAATGCATATTTGTTATTGTTGTTCATCAATCATCTTGTTTGGGGAACAAAGAACAAATAACCTTTTCCAGTGCAATTGCAAATCGATCAGATACTTTATTATTAAGTAGTTTTATCTATATTTTCTGCTTAATATTTGCAACGATTCTCTCAAAAGTATGTTGAAACTTAAAAACAGATAACCGAATGTTTGGTTATATGGCAGCCTTTAATGAATTCCATGTGAAAAAAAGGCAAAATCCTATTCAGTCTATATGAAGACGAAAGGAAATGCTGCTTTGCAGTCAATATGTTGTGTGGAATAATCATGTTCTGCTGATATGAGAGAACATCTCATTGTTGGGTTATACATTTACGGGAGCAAAAATTCTGTGGAGGGAAATAAAACATTTAAAAAGCCCTCTCACGTGGTTGGATAGAAAGACAACAAAATTCATTATTTTCAATTGAAAATATGGGTTCGTTTTATTCCTGTCAATAGCTTTGATTCTGGGCTGGTTCGTGGATCACCAAGGGGCATTGAATTCTGCTTGGGTTAAAGTTCAAATGACTCTCTGTTCCTAGTTGCTTTGCTGTGGGTGACCAACCAGTGTGATGATAGTAGTTCAAATCAGGCAGCCCCTGATATAAAATGGTTTGTTATAGCGCGGTTCCTGATATAAGGCAGGTGGTTGGTGGACCCCAATATTTTTAATCACCGCTACCCACAACAGAACAGTTTGAAGACAGTTGCTGGGTTTAGGTTATTCATGTATTCTGACATTTGTATGTATTTATGTATCCTGACTTTGCCTAGCCCTAACCATTCATAGTAGAAACTTGAAAT
>VCCN01002475.1:7319309-7342650 GCA_006491835.1 Architeuthis dux
TAATTTCTCTTGGAATGCTAGTTGCCTATATTATAGTCACTGGTCCAGAAAACTGTGAATAAAACCTGAATTACCCTTTGAACCCGTAAGCCCGATATTTCGGACTGAGCGCTATTTTACTGCACCCAAAGCCCATTTGATGACAGAGGTGCCACAACTCCCATCCCACTCCCACTGAGAAAAATATTTGACTTACACCGGCTAACCATCTATAAAAATGAAATGAATTAGATAAAAACATTTCAGTAGTCAATGAACAAAACTTTTTTTTAAAATTAATTGTTTCCCCTCCCCCTCAGGAACCCAGATTCAGGGTATCTGAAGGCTTCTGGGTTGAAAGAATTAAGTCATTGATGTAAATATTTTGTTTTTAAATATACTTGAAATATGCTTTTTTTGACAGCATTTAATTGCATCATTAAGCCAGCTTCAGTGTAGTTGGGCTGGATTTAAACTAATAAGAAAAATGGTAGTTAAATTTGGTATGTCCGATATCAGAACAAAGACTATTTAAAAAAATATTTATATTCTCGGATGTGACTGTCTTTTCACTTAGGCTGTTCCATGCGTTTGCCACTCTTGCCAAGACAAAATTTCTTCTAACACCAGTGGGGGTCTGAATTTGTAGTTTATGGCTGTGTCCTCTGGTTTTAATGCAGATAGATGAAGTCAACATTTACTTATATGGGCATTTTGAACAATGAACCTCAGTATCCACTCTATGTATGAGTGATTCCATTGAGGACTTCGACCAGGATGACTCTTCTCCATTTACCCAAACTTGTCCAGTAATACCGAAGCTCTCCACTTGTTTAATAAGGCACATATGTGAAACTGTGTCAAAAGCCTTTTTATAATCAAGGTATAGGACATCTACCGGGATATTGTGCATCAGGGCTTCCGACCAAATATTTAAGGTCTCCAATAAGTTTGTGGTTACACTTTTTCCTTGAGTAAATCCATGTTGTTCTTTACATGCCATGTTGTTGGATTTTCTGTGTTTGATGTGTTTAAATCCTGAAACTTGGTATACTTTGTAATATATTGTAGTTATATTGGTGGTATTATATACTGTATTTTCCGGCAAATAACACGCACCATCATCTAACAAGCACCTCAATTTTGCAGGCATATTCTCGAAAAAATGAAATAAAACCCCCTCTTTTCCCTTTGATCGCCATAGCCTTCCACACTATTGGGTTATTTCAATGCTCTTATCTATTCAAATCTATAATAACTCCCACAGTGGCTGGCTGTTTACATTATTTGCAGAGCGCAGTAATGTTAGTAAACAACTGATAAAGTGTTTGCTACGCAAGACAAAAAGTGTGTCTGATACCATAATAAAAAACAAGCATTAAAGAATGCCTTTGTTGTCAAAATCCAGTACAAAGTCTGTAGATGACTTTGTTTTCCTATCATAACAAGAACAAAAACAACAATCCTCACCAAAATGAGGAGTGTAAACTGATATGTAAAATCCATATTCCCCTACTGTGATTTTAACTTACGACCAACTGATTGCCAGGAGGTTGTCTTACTGATTAACCCATAAGAACTCTACTTGAAGGAACATTATGTGGTATTATAGGTAGGCAATTGACACACAGTCACGTGATGGCACCAGAATCTTCAGTAGATGTTACTTAGTATACTTCATGAGTTAAAATTAAGGATAAATTATAATATTATATAAGTGACTGTGCAGGTCAATTAAATTGTATTGTGACACCGGTGTCACAGTGGGTTCTTACAGTTTAATCCAAATTGATAAGTCTTAGATATTAACAAAAATTTATCATACAGATATGCACAGGCTTATTTAATTCTAATAAATAAATACATTTATACAAAACAATATATATTTTTATAATTTTTTATTTGTTAAATATACAATACAAAAGTTGCAGTATTCATCTTCAGTCGGAATAGAAGTTGGAGTGGAGTTTAACCCTGCAGCAGCCAGTCTTGTTTATTTATTCAAGTCTCACTTAGTTTTTATACGATAGAAGATGTTTGCTGTCTTTCATCTTTAGACTGTCCTTGAATATCGCCCATACTCAGTTATTGCGACTCAGTTATAATGCGGTTGGCTTTCTTGAACCCAAACGCTCACGTTATAACGGGATGCCTGTATTATAATATCTGAATGGCCTCTGTTTTGTCTCTACAGACAATGGAACAACACTGGAGTGTTCCCCCCCTCCAGGGCACAAGCCTAGGTGAAGTGTATGGGGATCCTGGGATGCCCAGTTGTCAGAATCCCTTCTCTCGGCCTCGCTGATTTAATCCAGAGGGAAGCAGAGAGCGATACGTCTGGCATAAGGATATCAAATTGGGCATCAAACCATCTTGGAATCAGAGTTGTCCTTCTCCTAGACTGGATGCCTTCCCAATCTACCGATAACTGGGATTATATATTAGAAACCATCAGCCAAAACTGTGAACATGGGTTTCTTTCAGTTTTCAAGTTGATCTGCCTGGCTGTGTATGTATCACGCATACAGGCCGCACCAGTTGGGCTTAGAGGGCTGAAAATTTGAATATTTACTCCTTATTATGTCTAGACAATTTTTTTTTTAATTCCACCCCTAGATAGGTTTTTAGTTGGGGGTTCAATATGCAGTGTAAGTTTATGCTAAATTGATCACTAGTTTGTGTCCACTTTTTTTTGTTGAAAATTCAGACTGTTTTAGTGATCACTGCCCAACTAAAAAATCGAGAAGTAACTTATTCACAGATCAGCCCAGTTATGTTTTGCAGAAAAAAATACTTCATGCCCAACTGTTTCAAACTGTGCTCTATTCATTTCTATTAAAAAACCCAAAACATCTCAATCCAAATGTATCCGCAAATTTCTTTTCCACTGGGATCAACGAGTAGATCATATGAAAAAAAATCCCAGATCAGGACAGATGTCATATAGCAAAGATCAGCAAAATAATCTTGCTGACCGTTTTTTGTGGGTTCGATCCCCATCAAATCTCCCAGTATAGATGGTCTGATACCAATTCATGCTAAGTTACCATATACTTATATAATGAACATTGTGATGTTCTTGTTTTTCTGTCTGTAACACTTGACTCTCTCACAAAGGGGTATAAAAGTACCCCCTTCCCACCACCTGACACTATGGACTCTTCAACTGGAACAAATTTTTCCTAAGAAAATAGTTTCATAGAAATTCAAATATATCTGTGAATTCTTTCACAGGTATATACTAGTTACTTATATAATGATCCAGGGTTTATTAGAAAACTCAATTAAGATTTATTTAATTAGAATAAATATTTGATTTATTTAATGATAATAATTAATCACTGCTACCCACAACACTGGTTTATTGCTGGATTTAGGTTATTCATGTGTTCTCACATTTATATGTATCTATGTATCCGGACTTTGCCCAGCCCTAACCATTCTTAGTAGAAACTTGAAATTTTGCACACACACACTCCCCTCAATGAGTAGGGAAAATGTTGTTTTTTTAAATCCCCCCCAGCCCAAATAGGTTTTCAGAGAGAGGGTGCAATTTACAATGTAAGTTTATGCTAAATTGTTTTTTGAAAATTCAGACCTTTTTTAGTGATCACAGCCAAAAACATTTAACCGATAAGAACTCAGACCCATTTCTACTTGAAGGAACATTATGTTGGATTCTGGGTAGGCAAATTGACACACAGTAACATGACTGTACCAGGACGTTCATTAGATGTCATTTAGTACACTTACTACCAGTATGGTTAGAACCAATTTGCCTACCCATAATCCAACATAATGTTCCTTCAACGAGAAATAGTTCTGAGTTCTTATGGGTTAATTTTACCCCCACTGCTTAATTTATGAGCTAAAAAGAAGCATACATGGTGATTCATAATTTCCCTTGGAATGCTACTTTTGAATTGTATTCTAAGAGCAGGTTGTCACAACACCCTCGATTCCTTCAATTATAGATGAGATGACACGCATGACTGAAGGTGAAAAGGGCAAAATGAAATTATTGGTCTGAAGAGATAACCAGATGCCGAGCAATTGTCAGTGTCTTAAAATTCTGACAGTTACCATATTGCTGCCATATTTTTGATTACTTATCTTGGAAATCTTTCAGGCTTTTAACCTCCTCTCGCACTAATCACCTACCTGCCTGCCTATAGATTTCATATCCATATGTCACTTGACTGTTCAGCTTAAGATACATTAATTAACTTCTCCTTACACAAGTCTGGCTTCTGTCTGTGTAACTCTATAATGGACATAAGAAATGTGAATGGAGACTGTGTTCTGTTCTGTGCTCTTAGGATAAGACTTGCAGTTTAGGCAATACTAGATTAACTATGTAGCAAAAGTAGCATATAGTACTGGCCCCGCATTTTCAATCACCCCGCACTGTATGTTTGCAAGCTATGAGTTCCGATTCAGTGATTCAGCACTTGCTCTATCACTATAGTACTATACTCCCTTCAACTTTTATGAACGAATGGGTGTTTAAGGTTAGCGATTTTAGCCAGTTATCGCCTTCAATTGGAGTTATTAATTTAATACAGAAATCAATGAGAGTGTGGTATCTTTGTGATACATATACAATTAAAAAATACAAAGGTGTTTGAAACTGAAGTAAAAGCCACAGCACAAAGATCAAAACAAGAACAAATGTCAAGACCCAGTGCCAGATTAACTATATAGCAAAAGTAGCATATGCTTTCAAGGGTCCCGCACTAAATGCTTGCAAGCTATCCATTCCGATTCAGTGATTCTGCACTTGCTCTATTACTACAGTACTATATTGTGTTTAACTATGATGAACAAGCATGTGTTTAAGGTTAGCAATTTTAACCGATTATCACCTTTTAATTGTTTTTTTTAACACAGTAATTAATGGGAGTGTGATATATATATGTGATATGTATACCGCAGATAAATACAAAGATATTTGAATAAAAAATTCTGTATCAAGATATCTATATTATAAAGTATTAAAGTATGTATGCTTGTACTCTCAAAAATCAAGAACTACATATCACAGAGGGAAAACAAACACATATTCGAAATCAGCAGGTCTCAATTTATCTACAGCACACATTTTTAGATAGAATTTTCCCAAAAAATAAATAGTCAATTTCTTTGGGTCTGCCATTCGCGCTTTCTGGAATTTTCTCAAAAACTATTAAAGATAGAACTGTATATATATTTTGAATCATCATCATCATCATCCAGGGATTGTTTTTTGTACCATTTTATTTGAAACTTGAGAGGGTCAATGCTTTTTTTAAAATCTCTTTTTGGGCACTAATTTGTAGGCTTTTTCAATAGCCGAGTGGTTAGAGGCAAGGAAAATGTAATCGGTGGACTGAGTTCAAGCTCCAACAGAGAAACCTTATTTTTTTTCTCTCTTTTATACGCTTTCAATCCATTTGACCCTAAACCTTCTGGAGGTGTGCCAGTTTTGAGAAAGGAAATATTTAAATTACAGTTTTATAAGAGGGGGTTCAATTCACAATGTAGCTATAATGCTAAACTGCACCCGTACTTTCCAATTTTCATAGGAGACTGTGGATGTAAATTTCTCTTTCTTTTAGTGAGTGTGTTAGCCTGACTGACTTTCCAGTGTTGTTTTATTTGGAGTTTTTTTTTTTCTCGGGTAACGCCGGGTACCCCAGCTAGTTACTAATAAAACCATTAGGAGTCATGAAGGCGAAAGAGCAAACGTTGTATACGTATGCAATAAAACAAAAAGAGTTTTTTTTAATTTAGGGTATGGCTCAGAGGTTGACCATTGAACTTCTGGCTAGTAGGATTGTGGTTTGATTGCTAAAAGTTCTTCCTTAACAATTAGTCTTGCAAAATATTATATCAGATTCATAAGATATAGATCAACTTCTAAATTTAGTTTTACTCCAGGCCTTTACTCTATTGAACCCAGATTGTGACCATTGTTCTTTTTTATTTCCACAATGGAAAAAGCCGATACAAATCCTTTTATTATTAAAGTTTCATTTTCTATCACAAGTAGCTGATCATCACATACTCTACTTCAGAGACTTGTATATCCAAATTATCACCATGCTCCTACATTTATGTTTTAAAATATATTACTTCATGTCACTAAATCTTGGATAATTGGGTTAGATTATGCCAAGACTCTACTCAACTTTTAACTCTTAAATTCATATTAGGGAATTTAAATATGAAATCAAGGGGAGTAATTTCTATTGGTAATTTATTTTTATTTTTCTGTAATTCAATTCAGAAAAGAGTACCATTTTTTAAATTCTATTCATTGAAGAGTTCCACAGCAGTTTCCAGTGGTTCATGAATCTAAGAGTTAAAAAAATACAGTAAATTCTTGTTGTAACAGCCAGGGCTGTGGAGTCGGACACAAAACAACCAACTCCAACTCCTGGTACCTCCAACTCCAACTCCTCTGGCTTTAAAATGGCTAAAATTGGCTAGATTTTACATTTCCAGCTATGTTATTTAATTATACTTTTTAATAAAGAAAATATACTTTCTTAAACCTTTAATACTGTGTTTAAGTACCATTTACATCCGTATAACCAAGAGTTGCACATTTTCAAAAATAGAAAAGAAAATTTGCAAGTAATTTTTTGTGCTTTCAATCCATAAGACATTTGACAGTTTTGAAAAGTTAATTTTTTAAGGTTTTGCAGAGGGTTTATTTACATTCAGGCGGGCCTACCACAGGAAGTAGCTTGAAAACCGACCTATTGGGCAGGTTTTCAAGTAGTAATGTTACAATTTACATTTACTCAGAGTTGGAATCAGAGTCAATATATTTTTACCGACTACGACTCTTGTCAGTAAAATTTTTCTGACTCCGACAACCCAAAACTTTCTGACTCTGATTCCATAGTAACCTGGTAACAGCACTCATTTTAGTGGCACTATTTAATGATAAACGCGTTCCAACAGCACGTTTGTTTCTATATTCTCGCAAGACTGTTGTCGGAGATTATTTAACAGCAACAGCACATAAAGATTTCAGTGCATTATTTTAAAAACTAAAATCACTAAACCTTTAAAATAATTCTGCCTAAAATGAATTTCTCCCATTAACTTTCTTAAAAATAATATATTTATTTTTTGCATTAAACTTTTGCCTGTCATGGGTATTTTCTAAGAATTTACTGATATGTTCAACAAAAAATTACATATCACCATGCATATCGTTAGCATAAATACTTTTTGGTTCATTCATTTTATTTGCAGATGTAACCCGTATATAGGGAATTAGACTGTGAAAGAGTGATAAAAAGTCTTTTTGTTTTTTCATTATTAATACACTTTGTATAAAATCCACCCATTATAATGTCAAATTTGTTCTAACAGCATTCTTAAATCGCTGAAGATGCTCTAATAACTGTATATCTCTGTACATCACTCTTTTGCTTAGCACAAAGGAAATGTCAGAAGCTTCAAGGATGTAACATAAATCCATGTATCTCCATTCTAGGCCTTATGTCCACTAAATCTAAAAATATGATGCCAGGCTGTGGATAACATTCCCTTTGACTTCCCTTAATAAAGCAAAGAACTAACATCCTTTATTAATAGTTTCCATCTCTGAGAATAAATCAATACGATCCTATTGAGGAGAGATAACAGACAAATACCATATGATTCTTCTCTCCTTGACACATCTACGCTTCTCCTATTTCAAAAAAGCCAGGCTCAAGTTATGAACATTGATCTTCAGATTAAATTTCCTTTCCAAGATACAAAAAGGAAAAAAACCTTGTATCATCTTACTTCCATTTTTAGACCAATGCTACTGTCACTGTTTGACTTTTAAAAAAGAAATATATATATATATATATGTGTGTATGAGTTTGTAAAAGATTATTTAATGCAGCCATCATGGTATTAAAAAAAAACAAGCAGAAATTAGTCATCTCTAGGTTATTTAAAGTTATTTTCAAGTTTAATTTTTAAAGCGTAAAATATACAACAGATGCATAATACCAGCCATGACTTAAGGATGCGAAACATGGAAATTAACAAAATGAGCTGAAAACCAACTTAGAATAGCACAGAGAGCCATGGAAAGAGCAATGCTAGGGATAACTCTAAGAGTTAGAAAAAGATCAACATGGATCAGAGAGAAGACTAGAGTGAAAGATATTATACAAATAATTAAGCAGCAAAAAGGGGATGGGCTGGTCACCTAGCAAGAAGAGATGACAATAGATGGGGGAAAAGACTAAATGATTGTTTTCCGGTAAGACGTGGCAGAGGTCAGTACAATCTAGGTCGTCATTGAAGGAGATGGGAAGGGTATTTGTCCAGCAATGGACTTATAACAGATGATGATGATGTATACACATTTTATATATATATATATGGTAGATGTGATTAGACAATGTGGAAAAGACAGATTGAGAAAAGTGTGTTATGTCTCAAACATATTTATTATCATGGAGATAAACCTATATGCATTTTGTTGCTGTGAGCAGCTTCATCAGAAGAAATTTGAACACTGCAGAGAAGTGCAACTATCCATGAAGTGTAGTAGAAATGAAATGAAGGGTGTTTTCTAAGTCTAGGTGACCTGGTTTATTTGGTTGAAAGTTCCTTATGGGTCCCTAGCTGGTGTGGTGTGGGTGTTTAGATTAAGTGGGTCTGTGTATGTGTATGAGCTATAAAGTGGTAGGGGGTGGGGTGTTTAGATTAGGTGGTTTCTTGTGTAGGCTGTTAAGTGGGTGGGGTGGTTGGTGTGTCAGGGATCCATAAGGAACTTTCAATCCTTGTTATAATATTTTTATATAAGTTTCAGTTGAACCACGATATAGAAAGAATAAAAAAATACATTTAAAAAATACCGGAATAAATCGATAAAAATGATGAAAAAAATATTAAGTGAAAAATCTTTTTTACAGATCAAAAGCCTGAATTATAATTAAGCAAATTTAAGCTAAAAATTTGTCGAAAAAGATTTATTTTACTTAATTTTCCGTTTTTTTAATCCCAAAGTAAGAGTTCCATTCCAGCAGTTCCTGGATATTAAACATAAACAAGGTAAAACATAATTAGTTTCTCGAGAGATATCTCTGTAAAATGTGTAAAAATCAACGAAAGCATGATTATATAAAATAAATGAATCATCAAATTAATAAAAAGTGAGGTAGGAATCATATGAAGAAAAACATTGACATATCCTGTTACCGTCACTGTTTTTCCACTGATATTTTATAGGGTTCTTGAGAACCGTGATATCCAAATATACTTTTGTTTTCTAGTGTTCTTCTTGCCAGACTTAGCACACTAGAAATCCATTTGACATTGAGCAAAAAGAGACAGTTCTTTGGGGCAAGGGGCAAGAATATTTAACAGAAGCAAAAAATAAGCTTGAAAAATCACCCAAAGATAATTAATTGCTATCTTTCGAGAGAATAAAAATAATGAAAGTCTGATCATATGATCTCATGTAACACATATCCTGGGGAAAACAAAACTATCTCTAGTCTGTGATATAAGAAAGGGTTGGGATTTTGTCTTTCATCAATTTTCATATATTTTTCTACTATGAAAATTCACGATGCTAGAATGTTTAAAAAATGTCTGCTGTTACTGAATGAATCAGAATATATTGAGAACAGAAGAATATTTGAAGCCCCCTGTAATGCGGCCCCTAAACTCATTAGAATTTAGTTTTTAGTTTTCAAATTGAATTTTGTGGGACTCCCAGGCAACTGCCCAGTATTCCCATGTGATAAGCTGGCCCTGATTGAGAATGTTACATCAAGTAAAAAAAAATGTTAAAAATCTAATTTTTAAGCACTCTTCTCTGCTTCTTAAGCGAATTAACTCTTAGATTCATAGACCACTTGTTTATATATTCTGAAAAACCCTTGAAATATCACCATATAAACGAAAATAATTGAATAAACAATGCAATTTTTTATTGGTTAATACAATTCATACATCACTTATCTTTAGATTTGGAGATTATTTCTATATTGATAAGAATTTTGAATGAGGAATGTAAAGATTATTATGACAGATATCAGCATTTAAAATGCAACAAAAGATGTACCCACAGATTCAATTTAATCATTCTTATTTACAACAATGTCACTCAAGAACACATGCTTTGTGTCTCCTCTACTAAAATCAACATGGCATCTCTCCCCCAGAACTTTACCGGAAGTCGATAAGTGCTCTCCTGCCTAAGGGGCATAACTCAATACTGAGATAAAAATACTTATTTAATAAGGATTGCTGAGATTTAACTCTTAGATTCATAGACCACTTGATACTGCTGTGGAACACTTCAATGAATAGAATTTAAAAAAATGGAATGCTTTTGTGAATTGAATTAAATAAAAATAAAAAAAGTTTATCAAAAAGTGCTTGGTTTTGTCTTGCATTGAGTAGTTATTAACTTTCTTGGTGGTAATATTAATTACTTAACATTTATCCAATATATTTATATATGCCTCTATGGGCATTTCATTATAAAATTTTGTCAAAATTATACATCGTTATCAATAATGGAAAACACTTCATTTAGATAAATTCATGAGAATTAATTTAAAAAAAAAAAACTTTTACCAGACCAACATCGCCATATCACACATCGGCTTGCCATACTTTATATGTAATAGTTTAATTCTTGTAAAGATTTCCTCTGAGAGTTCCCAATACGGACCATTTAATTTATTTTTTATGCCATTTTCTCTAAATTTGTCAATACTATTTTTAAAGCTGTTAATACTACTTTTATTCTTCACGTATTCAGGCAATTTATTCCAATCTTGTGCACAACTCTCTCGCTAATGAAATCCACAGATTTATTGGGGTGTACGTTTAGATTATTTGCTCTATTAGAGAGGTTAAAAAGATTTTTACCATAATTGTTATAATCATTTAGTATTTTAAAAGTTTCAATCAAATCTCTGTGCATTCTGTGTTCAAGTAGTGTTGTGAGACCCAATCTTTACCCTATAACTTAAATTATCCATACCCTTGATAATTCTAGTAAAGTTTCTCTGAACCCCCTCCTCTATATCCAAAATAATCTTTCCCTGGCATGCTTTTGGAGCCCATAATTGATAACAATATTCGAGGTAGAGTCTTATTAACGACTTAAAAGCAATTTTCATGACACATGAGTTTCTGGATATTGTATTGAGCAACAACCATGTCATAATATCTTTTGCTTTGGATTTGATGCAGCATGAATGGATAAATCCTTTTCAGAATTGCCTGAAAATAAAGTAGGAAAATACTGAGACCTGCCCAGATGCAGGTGAGAACAAGTGAAAGGATATTCGTGTGTGGGGACAAAAGTATGTAGGGTCACCAAATCATAGGGACAACATGGCAGTACATATATCTCTACAATTATAATTTACATTCAGCCTTGTTCAAAGTTCTAGAAAATGAACGAATAAACGAATATGTATGCAACATATTAAGTAAGTATTTTGAGTTATTCTCCTTAGGCAGGAGTGTGCTTATCAACTTCCGGTAAAGGGACACTATTGTACGTTCTGGTGAATGAGCAGTCATATTGTTTTTAGGAGATCGGAGAAGACACACGTGTGTTGTTGACTGCAGCCATTGTCTGTAGTCATTGTAAATCTATGAATAAACTGGATCTATGTAAGTACATCTTTTGTTTGCATTTTTAATCTGTTAATATCTGTCATTATACCAACCTTACATAACATATATAATATTTATTTATAGAACAAATAACAATGAATGAATGATTGTGAATGCATCTTGCATTGAGAAGGTGTTCATCAGTTGATTGTAACGAAAGAGTTAATAGAATTAAAGTTCTGAAGAAGTTGTAATAACACTCGTTGTGCAAGTGTGTGTATGCAAGCATATCCATAATCAGTGACTTACTTGCCTTTGTTGAAATGTCTGAATGTGCTTGGTGTGCACAAGTGAATGCGTGTGTGGCATGTGAGTCAAAACTGCAGTATTTTATGTATTCATTGAGAGCTGCTGCTCTTGGTTCACATTTGAATTATTTGGTTGTTTGAATTTAGCACTTTTTTCTACTTTGTTGGCGCAATTCTTTTGAGCCTATTTTGTCAAGATTTTTGGAGGGTCTTTAATAAAGAGCAGACGAGAGTGCTGCATCATAAAGGAATAAATAAGGCAGGTCTTTAATATTGTATTAATTATGACTACTTTTTACCTTCGTCTTAACCAGAAGTTTTCTCTTTTATTTCCAATCCATACCATTTACTCACTGTCGTAGAGTGATGGTCCAAGTTGAGTTGTGATAAAAACAACTAAAATATTAAGATAAAGATAAAAAGTTGTCAAAATAGGTCAGATTAGTCAGTCAATAGAAACCAATGTCTTTTGGCAGCAAGCTGAGATTTGAAAAAGGGCTGATCAATGAATAAGTTACTTCTCTCGCCTTTTGTAGGGCGATCTCTAAAGGTTCAAATTTTAAAAAACAAATGTGAACATTGCTGGACACAATCTAAGGGACCAATTTAACACAAACTTACATTTTAAATTGACCCCCCCCCCACTGAAACCTATTTGGGGGGGACATAATAAGTAAATGTTTAAATTTTCAGTCCTCTAGCTCCATTGGTCCGCCCTGTATGCACAACACATACATTGATAGCCAGCCACTCTTGAAAACTGATGAAAACTACATTGACGGTTTCTAATTGATACAATATTGGGTTACAATACTTCATCTAATAATAATAATTGATAATAGAAAAGTCAGGTTTCATTTATATATCAACAAGGTTACCTGATGTTGCATAGGTTAGATTGGTCTTCAAAGTCATTAACAAGTATCTTCAGATTTTTTTTATCATGGACCACTTTCCTTTTTAGTTGCTTTTTGGATAAGATCAAACTGTACTATGTAGCTTTCATTTCTCCTTTGAAATAAAAGAGAGCAGTTTTTAACACTTAAATTCATGTAAATGTTATCTTAAATCAAGGGGAAAATCTTCTGATCAGAGTTACTTCCCTTGCCCTTTTAGGTAAATTTTAAAAAGATTTTAAAATTCAAATCATAAAAGAGTTCCATTAAAAAAGATGCTAATCATTGAGGAGTTCAACTGTGTTCAGGAGCGGTTTCAAGATTTAAGAGTTAATTTTCTATACAAATCTGGAAATACCTAATTGAGAAAATGGTATGTTTTTAATGTGTCCACCTATAAATCAATATAACTATTGCAAAGGTTTGTGAGTGTGAGAGAGAGTGACTGGGTGTGCATGTGCCATAAGCAAATATGTGTATGAAGAAAACTATTTTATATGATAGACTAGTTAATCCTCATGAAAAAATTCTATGAGATGATTTTATGTTTTTAGAAAAGAAACTACCCAAATCATTTCAGTGAAAGAGTCCATTGCCTCAAATGATTCGTAGATATTTTTATCAGCAAAATTCTTAGCTTTGAGCAGAAGAGTCCATTGTTACAGACAGAGAAACAGGGATTAAATCCCATTGCTCATTATATAAGTAGGTTGGTAATAGGAATTTTACATTGGTTTAGTATCTCGAAGATTCTGTTATTTAATAGATCATAAGATAATCTCCAGGATAAGTGACTTTTACTCCGACTTCAAATGGTTTTATCGATAAAATGTTCAACAAAATTAACTCTTAATCTCATGGATCACATTTAACCCCTTGTAATTAAAAATAATGGAACCCTTCTGTGAATCGAATGAAAAAAAATAAAAAAGATTCACCAAAGGGTCAAAGGGAGATAATTGTAATCAGTTATTTCCCTTGATAACAACATTCAATCATTATGAATTTAAGAGTTAAAAGTACTGAAAGGACAGAAAACGTTGTTGACCTTGTCTCATTGGAAGGTAGTTGATTGCATTTTGGTTTCTTCCTGATTCAGTTTGCTCATTATAAAAATGTCAATGTATTTCTATAATTCATTTCAACGTGTATCACTTACAGTATTATAATTGAAATATTGAAAAATGAGCAAAATACGAATAAATAAATGATAAAAATACACAGCAGAGCAATAGTGCGCTTGCGCTTATGCGCAATCACACTAATTAGGAATTGAAACCTTTCTCTAATGATACAGTCACAATCGTTGTTCAATTTTCTTTTATTGAAACATTTTTACTATTTTTAAAATTGAAATTTCATCTGCTTAATTCCATTCGTCCTCTGTTTCATAGCTGAGAAATTCAAGATGACTGTATCAGTTCAATATAATAATGCTCAAATGATAATAATGGTTGACAATTTAAATGAACAGATATCAAATACAGGTCTGGTTGGTCACTCAATAGAAACCATTATGTGACCAATGTCTTTTGGCAGCATGCTATTTTGGGGGTGATTGGAGGGGAAAAAATTGCAAAATGGGGTGATCAATGAATGTTATTTCTCTCACCTTTGGTTGGAAGTGATCACTAAAAAAATAAACGTACACAAACTAAGGGATCAATTTAGCATAAATCTACATCGTAAATTGAACCACCATTAAAAGCTATTTAGGAGGGAATTTTAAAAAAACAAAGTTTATTCTAGACATAAGGAGTAAATGTTTAAATTTTCAGCCCTCTAGCTCCATTGCTGCACGCCTGTACATGTGATACATACATAGCCAGCAAGCTAGCCGGACAAACTCAAAAACTGAAGAAACCTATTATGACAGTTTTGGTTGAGGGTTTCTAATATTAATCACTGCTACCCAGAACAGACTGGTTTAAACACTGTTGCTGGGTTTAGGTTATTCATGTGTTCTGACATTTATATGTATCTATCTCTGTATTTGGACCTCGTCTAGTCCTAACTTTTCATAGTAGAAACTTGAAATTTTGTACACACACTCCCCTCAATGAGTAAGAAGACATTTTTTTTGTTTTTTTAAAATCCCATCCTCTCAACAGGATTTTCGTGGGAGGGGAGTCAATTTGCAATGTGAGTTTATGCTAAATTGGTCCTATAGTTTGTGCCTGGCAGTGTACATGCTTGTTTTGAAAAATCAGAATTTTTAGTGATCACCGCCCAACAAAAGGCGAGAGAAGTAACTTATTCATTGATCACCCCTTTTTCCAATTTTTCAATTGATCACCCCCAACACGGCATGCTGCCTAAAGATGTTAGTCACATAACAATATCTATGATTGACTATCCAGATCTTTTTTTTAATTTAAAACCTTATGAATTTATCTTTCAAACCTTACTTGTAGCATTTTCATCAGGGTAACTTAATTTTACCACCAACACTTAATGTACGAGGTAAAAGAAGCATATGTGGGTGGTGGTGATTCATAATTTCCCTTGGAATGTTAGTTTAAAATATAACTTTTGTAAATCAAAATGTATATTTATTGATGTTCATCTCTCTCTTCGCATGATGAAAACTATTACTTATTATACAAAATAAAATCTTTTTTTTTTGTCCAAATGAATAATTTATATTCAGGTGCAAGTGAAATCTGCAAGTATCTGACATTTGAAGGAATTAGTCATATTGTTCTGATTTGTTATTATCCAGCTTCAGCTTTGGCACTCGGTCATAAATTTGAATCTGAAAAAAGAAAAGAAGAAAAATATTAGCAAATCATGGCGATGAGTACTTATTTTGTGTTTTTCTTTCACTTGCAAGCAATGTTGACCTTTTACTATATGGAGGGTTTTCTTAAGGTCACTTGACGTGCCCGAAGAACAAAGTCAAAATACACAACACAGCTCGTGTGCAGGAGTTCACAGAGATAGTGCCAAACCAATTGCACTAAAGGAGTCAGGACACACAACACAGCTCGTGTGCAGAAGTTCACGGAGATAGCACCAAACCAAATGCACTAAAGGAGTCAGGACACATGACACAGCTCGTGTGCAAAAGTTCAAGGAAACAGTGCAAAACCAAATGCACTGAAGTCAGTCAGGAACAAACAATCTGGTAGACTGTTACTGGAAGTACACTGCTGTGTACAAAAAAGACTGGCACACTGTCTAACACTGTTATGTTACAATCTCTCTGTGAAGAATTCACCCGTATCCACGTTGACGAATCCGTTATGAATCACAATTTGCTGTGTTCTGCCCTTGCCACTTTCCTGTGCTCTTAAGTAGCTGGCGACTTTTCACGTATTCAAATTAATCTGGCATAACACTGCCGTTCTGATAAAAAAAAAGGTCCTCGCATGCGTGCAGCATTTACAGCATGCATATACGCTAGGACATTTACAGCATGCATATATGCTAGGACGTTTACAGCATGCATATACACTAGGATGTTTACAGCATGCATATACGCTAGGATGTTTACAGCATGCATATATGCTAGGATGTTTACAGCATGCATATACGCTAAGATGTTTACTTTGAGGTATCATAATTCTTTGTGCTCACAAACAAGTATTTTGGAGGGGTCACTACACCTGCCGCAGGTCTGCTAGTGGCCACGTTTTTCCACAGCAAATGCAGGAGACAGACTGATCACTGTAAGAAACACCCAATTTAAGATGCTGCCTCTTCTTCTCGGATCTGATTCTGTTGGAATCCGATATAATTTTACTTATTCATGTAATTTTATTTTATCAAAGGATTTTATTAATTAAGTTTGGACTCAATTTTTTTAAACGATAAAATAAATGCTACAATCTATTTTTTTAATTGACAAAAAAATTTAATTTATAAAAAAAATTTCATGAATATGTAAAATTATATCTAATATGAAATATACCTATATTGGTATAGAAATGTTCAGGACACATAGATATGAAAATAAAAAATGACATCTAGTATGAAATAGACATATACTGGGACACAAATGTCCAGGATGCAAAAAAGCCAGACACAAATGTCAAAGGACACCAATGACTGGGATGCATTTGACCGGAACACAGTTGTCCAGGATGCAAATGCCCTAGTACCGTTAAGGAATAGATGTTTGTGTGGTTTTGTTCATATATGATACTTGAAGATAATCACAAATAGTCACTCAATAGAAACTGTCACGTGACCAACGTCTTTTGACAGCAAGCCGTGTTGGAGGTGATCAATGAATAAGTTACTCTGTTGGGCTGTGATCACTAAAAAAGTATGAATTTTCAAAAAACAAGTCTGAACTCTGCCGGACACAAAGTATGTGACAAATTTAGCAAAAACTTACATTGTAAATTGAAGAAAAAGAAGATTGAAGAAATTTACTTTGTAAATTGAAGAAAAATAAATTTACATTTTAAATTGAAGAAAAAACGCCTTTTTTTGTGTTTGTTGAAAATTCCTCCCAAAATAAGTTTTTAGAGGGGGGGGGCTCTAAAAACCTATTTTGGAAGGAATTTTCAATAAAGAAAAAGAAGTGTTTTTTCTAGACACAATTAAGGAGTAAATGTTTGAATGCTCAGCCCTCTAGCTCCATTTATGTGAACACTTAGTCTGTTTGATTATTGTTATGAAGCCAGTGATATTTTCACTTTTAATGCCTGATATTCTCATGAGGCAGGCTGTTATCTTCAACTAATTGATTTCTTGTACTGCCAACAAACTA
Organism: Architeuthis dux; assembly: GCA_006491835.1. Lineage (NCBI taxonomy): Eukaryota > Metazoa > Mollusca > Cephalopoda > Oegopsida > Architeuthidae > Architeuthis > Architeuthis dux. Next base: position 7,336,799 of record VCCN01002475.1, read on the forward strand.
TATTTATAAACCATTATATTTTCGGATATCTATTTCCGAATGCTATTTTCAGAATTGTTTGCGATTGCATTTTTTGGCTTTGAAAATAGATAAACTATGTTTACTGTGTTACTTTCTAAACTTGCTTGTATAGCCCTAGTTAAGTTTCCTTTTCCTTATCATTATGATAAAAACTAGCATTCCAAGGGAAATTATGAATCACTGCCACCGCTGTGTTGGGGGTGATCAATTAAAAGGTTGGGCTGTGATCACTAAAAAATGTCTGAATTTTCAAGAAACAAACAGGCACAAACTCGTGACCAATTTAGCATAAGCTTACATTGAAAATTGAACCACCCCCGTAAACCCTATTTTGGAGTGGAATTTTCAAAAACAAAAGATTTTCCCTACTCATTGAGGGGAGTGTGTGTGCAAAATTTAAATTTCTACAGTTAGGGCTGGGCAAAGTCCAGCTACATAGATAGATACATAGATAAATATAAATATCTGAATACATGAATCACCTAAACCGTTGGTAGATATTTGTCCACACGATATCTCCAAAAGTTCTGTATGAATTCCTATGAAATTTTGTGCTATGGGCTGACAATACTTCCCCTGACAATGGCAGAGGTATACACTCTCTAAGTGCTTTCTAGTTTTAAATAGAAACTCGGTTGCCTTACAAAACCTTTGCTTTTATTTTCTCTTTTACGTTCCTTATTATCAAGTGTTTAAATCTCTACCAGTTGTTTTCCTCTGTCCATTATGCTGCCTGTTTGCCTATGGTCAGCATCTTATGGTAATGAAAGGGGTTGAAGCAATTATTTTTCTCCCAGAAAATTGCGTTTTACCCCAAAGAAACGGTTCTATGTGCCCGGTTCTGGGGCAAGTTTTAAGCTAGATTTCCAAAGAGTTCTATGAATCTGGAAGCAAAAATGACTTTTTTAGGTTTAGCCAAAAAATAATGTCCATAATTTTAACCCATAAGAACCTGCTGTGATACCGGTGTCACATACAATTTAATTGATCTGCACAGTCTCTTATATAATATTATATTTTATCCTTGATTTTAACTCATGAAGTGTACTAAGTGACATCTAATGAACATCCTGGTGAAGTCATGTTACTGTGTGTCAATTTGCCTACCCAGAATCCCACATAATGTTCCTTCAAGTTGAAATGGGTCTGGGTTCTTATCGGTTAAAGTACGGAAGCCTAAAAAGGAAAAACAATTGCCAAGAAATTTTTAATTTTCATATGTTTTTCTATATTTTATTTCAACAATGTCGAAATAATTGAATGCAGAAAAAAAATCAAAATTAACTCTCAAATTCATAGACCTCTTGTAATCGCTTGTAATTGACAGTGGAACTCTTCAATTAATAGAATTAAGAATAATGGAACTCTTCTGAGAATTGAATGGAAAAAATTTAAATTCACCTAATGATCAAAGGAGATAATTTTAATCATAAGTTATTTCCTTTGATAATGACATTCAATTGTTATGAATTTAATCCCCTATACAATTTTATCCTTAATTTTAACTCATGAAGTGTACTAGGTGACATGTACTGAACATCCTGGTGCAGTCATGTGACTGCGGGTCAATTTGCCTACCCAGAATTCCATTTTGAAAAGAGTCATTTGCCTGGGTTCCACGTGGAAGAGAAATATCACCTTTTCAAAATGCTTGTTTTTGTCACTAAAGGGTAAGTTTTAACTCATTTAAGAGTTCTAATACTTTAATAACATGTCCAATATTACATTTAACCTAATCTGACCAGATTTCTTGAACAAATTGATATAAAAAAATGTGGTCCATTTGGTCTGTTTTATATCCCACATGAATGTTCCTTCAAGTAGAAATGGATCCAGGTTCTTATGGGTTAATAGTTAAAGACTATTCCTTCAATAAAAAAAAATCAGAAAATAAACATTTCAACAAATCATTTATAATGGCAACCAGGTTTCTTTTTCTTGCCAACTAGAAACTCAATTAATGGTGATTTTTTCCTCAGGATAAATACATTTATACTAAAATATATATTTGTATGATTTTTCCATATGTAAACAATCCTGTAATTTTGTGGCCCTGTTAAAACATAAACAGTAATTAGGGAAGAATCGTAACATTTTTCATTGGCTGCTCGGAAGTTACCATGCAAAAATCATCTACTTCTGCCTGTAGTGTGTTTAACCTTTTCTTGCTGTCTACAAACTCTATTTGTGTTGATTTCTTTTCCTCCACAATAAATGGATTTATACTAAAAGATATAAATTTAACTGTTTAAGTAAATAATTTCTCATTTCCAGATTAAATATCAGTAGACCCCATTTAGGCCTACTGCACGAACCCGTCCAAAAGTAATCGTTGGATTGTTAATAAAAATTGATGAGCTCAATCACACTAGAAAGAGGAAAAAAGCTATTGACCTTGTTAAAGCTATGTTGTACATTCTGGATATAACAGGTCTGGTTAGTCACTGAATAAAAACTTGTGACCAATGTCTTTTGGGTGATCAATGAATAAGTTACTTATTTTTTCTTTTGTTGGGCAGCAGACACTAACAAAAGTCTGAATTTTTAAAAAGCAAGCGTGAATGCTACTGGACACAAACTAAAGAAAAACTGAAGAAACCTGACAGTTTTGGTTTATGCTTCCTAATATCCTGAGTCAATTTATGGTTGTTGTGTATTGAATGTGAACGTAATAGGAAGATTGTTAAACTTCAAAGAGGTCTACATTCTTTTTCTTTATTATGGATTTTTTATAGTTGTATGCTTACAATATTTACTTACTTTAAACTTTACTTGTATTTTACTCTCTTAGTGCAAAGTGTTTCTGCAATTCCATTCAGTTCTCCAGCCAAAAGCAAGTTCAGTTGTCTTGCCTATTTCTTCAGATAATGAATCAATCTGAACAATTACCCAGAGAGCCGTTAGTAAGAATGAGAAGAACAGTATTGGTTGCCATTATCAATGATCTGTTGAAATATTTTCTATAGTTTTGAGAAAGGTCATTAATATTCAAATGGTTATTTTCTATAGTTTTGAGAAGGGTCATTAATATTCAAATGGTTCTTTGGACAATTGAACTCCTTGTTGTTTGTATTGTAAACACAACGTTTCAGCCAATCCATTCTTTGGCCTTCTTCGTGTAAAATCCTAGTGTGATGGGTTAAACAGAAGTTTTATTTTTAAAGGGGGTAGCCCTTATAGCGCAGGGCCTGGGTGTCTCTGCGTCTTTCTCTTGTCGGGTTTAGGTTTGTTGAGAAGCGCGTTGATCTCTGCACTTGTCTGGCTAATGCATTTAGTCGACATTTTGATGTGAGCTGCTTCTTTGATTTTTCTCTGCTTCCAACATCATTCTCTGTCAATAATCTGGATAAAATTTTATAAGTGATTGTGCAGATCATTTAAACTGTATATAACACCGGTGTCACAGTGGGTTCCTAAGGGTTAAATTCATAACAATTGAATGTCATTATCAAGGGAAATAACTTATGATTAAAATTATCCCCTTTAATCATTAGGTGAATTTAAATTTTTTCCATTCAATTCTCAGAAGAGTTCCATTATTCTTAATTCTATTAATTGAAGAGTTCCACTGTCAATTACAAGCGATTACAAGTGGTCTATGAATTTGAGAGTTAATTTTGATTTTTTTTCTGCATTCAATTTTTTCGACATTGTTGAAATAAAATATAAAAAACTAAAGAAAAATTAGAAATTGCTTGACAAACAGAAAAAAGATGAGATCTTCAAGTGAACTGCTGATGGAATTATGGCTACATGGCCTAACTTAATTATGAAATTCTATTTTTTAATTGCAGTTGAAAAGATTTAAGAAGAATTTTAATGTATTAATCACTGCTACCCACAACACTGGTTTATTGCTGGGTTTAGGTTATTCATGTGTTCTAACATTTATATGTATCTATCTGATAATTATAATGACATTTATTAGTTGAGAGCCTATATTTGCCCGGCGCCGATGTGAGTGACTGCTAAACGAGCAGCCTAAATCGTAAATCTGAATAAAGTCGCTCTCAACTAATAAATGTTATTATAATTATCATATCTGAATAAAGTCGCTCTCAACTAATAAATGTCATTATAATTATCCATCATTTGATTTCATGTATCTATGTATCAGGTTTTCGCCCATCCCTAACCACTCATAGTAGAAACTTTAAATTTTGAACACACACTCCACTCAAGGAGTAGGGAAAATGTTGTCTTATTTTTTGAAAATTCCCCCCTAAAATAGATTCAATATGCAATGTAAGTTAATGCTAAATTGGATACTAATTTGTGCCCACTTTTTAAAAAAATTCAGACTTTTATATTTATTCACAGCCCAACAAAAGGTAAGAGAAGTAACTTATTCATTGATCAGCCCTTTTTCCAACTTTTGAATTGATCACCCCCAACACAGCATATATGGATGGTGGTGATTCATAATTTCCCTTGGAATGCTAGTATTTCTTCTGTTATATTGAAAATTTGTTGGCTTGTAAAATAACTGATAGAGGCGTGAGGTGGCCAAGTGGTTAAAGGCACAGAGAATAGGATTGGTTCAAACTCTGGCTTGTGTTCACTTTGCACTGGCTAGGGTGGCAGGGTATGGCTGAACACTCCCCCATGTATTTTTATGGGTTTTTTTCTAAAAAGACTTCTACTGCAGAAAGCAGTTTAAAACAACATTACCCTTGTTTAAAGATTTTTTTTTCTTTTGAGGTGTTCTTTGGCAATTATTATTTGGTTCCAATTCAAAATAAAATGGCAATTATTCCAAAGTACAAGAAAAAATAAGTGTGGATTTTTACAAAAGATGGTCAATTTTGTGTTTATACAGACATGATCTAAAAGTATTTTGTGTTGTTGGGTTATGATTTTTTTCCATTTTAATAATGGTGGTCTCTTTTTAAAAAAAATCTTATTGATTAGAACTAATCTAATTTGTTTTTTCTAATTACATGTTCAGCCTTCTGAATCCAATTTGAATTGATCTGATTCTACCATTGTACAATATTATTACATTCTATTTCGATCGAGCTGATTTTAGAAGCATTTTATCACTGCTAGGACAGCAGTAATTTTTAAAAATTCATCAGCCTTTTGAAGTCTATTGTTTGACATCGGTCTTCCTCATGGCCGTAAGACATGGGGGAGTGGTGCCACCCTGGCCCATACCTTTTCAAAAAGGCACTAGTGCAAAGTGAATACAAACTGCCTTGGCCAGAGTTTGAACTCAGCTTGCCAATCCCATTTTCCATGCCGTTAAACATTTGTCCACCTCTGTCAGTTACTTTAGAAGCTAATAAATTCAAATGTCAAATACCAGTACTAATTGAAAGAATGGTGATTGATGATATAGTCACTAAATGTCTAAATGATTCAGATTTTAGTAGTACTAATATGAACAAGCCTGGCTGCTGCCGGGTCAAACTTTACTATTTCTATCCCGAATGAAGATGATTACTGCAAGTATTATATTGTATATATATAATAAATTAATAATTACTAGCATTCCAAGGGAAATTATGAATCACTGCCACCCATATAGGCTGTGTTGAGGGTGATCAATTAAAAAGTTGGAAAAAGGGGTGATCAATGAATAAGTTACTGCTCTCACTTTTTGTTGGGCGGGGATCACTAAAAAAGGTCTGAATTTTCAATTTTCAACAAACACTCACAAACCCGTAACCAATTTAGCATAAACTTACATTGCATATTGAACCCCCTCTAAAAACCTATTTAGTGGGGGAATTTTCAAAAAACAAAAAAAACAACATTTTTGCCTACTGCCTGAGAGGTGTGTGTGCGTGTGTGCAAAATTTCATGTTTCTATGAATGGTTAGGGCTGG
>VCCN01002475.1:7365467-7383425 GCA_006491835.1 Architeuthis dux
ATATATATATATATATAGATATTCCTATACATCCTATACAAAATATTTATTTATATATTTTTTTCATATATTCATATGAAAAAAATTAAAAATGGATGTGACATGTCAAGTCGAATGCGAGCATGCGTTCTAGGAAGCGATTCCGCATTCTAGAACAAAAGAACACCTGACGACGGCCAGAGGGTACACATTATGAATAAATGAACATATAGACAAGGAAAGTAGTCACCTTTTACTATAAAGATTAGTGGCATCTATAGTAAAATTAATAATTAATAGCTTTGTGTAATTAGTAATTAATCAGTTAAGCCGTAACACGACTCAGTTTTGAGCTACAGAATGCTTTTCGCTCTCCACACCCAAATTCCAGATTGCCCCCCTCCCCCCAATTTTTAAATTTCCCCCTTGCAGGGATGTGCACCGATCTAGCTGATTGGATCACATATCAAATGAATGAATAGAATTGCCAGTAATAAATGTTAACTAGCTGGCTCACTTGGAGACTAGCTTCCAGGCTTGTGAACTGATTCACCAAGCCTATTCATGTACAGCAGGCTATCAAAGAACGTTTTTAATTCTACCCGTGATTGAATTTTATGGTGAAATTGTTTTTCTGCTTTTAAATTTAAAAATCTTTTGAAAAACATTTTAATTCAAGATGTAAAAATGTTAAAGTGAATATTTTTTCATTATTAATTTTTATGACTACTTTTTACTTTCATTGTAATGTTTGAGTTGCGTTTTTATCAGGCGGGGTTGCCCTTGTGTTTTATGACTACTTTTTAACTTCATCTTAATTTTTTTTAAATAATAAGATGAAGGTAAAAAGTAGTCATAAAATTTAATAATAGCAAGCATTCCAAGGGAATTTATGAATCACCACCACCCATATATGCTGTATTGGGGGTGATCAATTAAAAGGTTTGAAAAACGGGTGATCAATGAATAAGTTATTTCTCAAGCATTTTATTGGACTGTGATCAATAAAAAAAAGTTCCTTTAGTATATACTGTATATGTCGGCATATAAGTTGACCCCCAAAACTAAGGTCTTAATTCAATATTTGCCGGAAGTCGACTCTCATTGTGTCCATCAGAATGTCAAGTTCATAGGGTTTAAATCGACTAACGTGATCCATTAGAGAATGTATTTGATGCTTGAGTCGACTTATACACAGTAATATATGGTATGATACTCACCGTATATTTTTGAATATAAGTCGACCATGAGTATAAGATGAGGTCGAATTAGAAAAGCCAAGTAAATCGTACGACTCAAATATATGTTGAGCCCAAAACCATAATCAAAGCATTTGACAACGAGAAAAAACAAAACAAAAACAAACTGTTGAGTTGACTCCATATTTTTATGAATGTCAACTAAATATGTGTTGGGGGTGAACAATTAAAAAGTTGGAAAAAGGAGTGATTAATGAATAAGTTACTTCTCTCGCATTTTGTTTGGCTGTGATCAATAAAAAAGGTCTGAATTTTCAAAAAACAAGCAGGCACCTACTAGTGACCCATTTAACAAAAACTTACATTGCATATTGAACCCCCCTTTAAAAACCAGTTTCCCTACTCCTTGAGGGGTGTGTGTGTGCAAAATTTCAAGTTTCTACAATGAATGGTTAGGGCTGGGTGAAGTCCGGATAGATAGATAGATACATACATATAAATGTTAGAAGACATGAATAACCTAAACCCAGCAATAAACTAGTGTTGTGTGTAGCAGTGATTAATGGTCTATAATACTTCATCTAGTAAAAATAAATAATGAATATTTCTTTATTTGTTTATCCAGTATTTGCTTGTGAGTTAGGGTAAATAAACATCAGCTAAGATCAAACTTCATTTGAGTCATATTTGAATCTGTTGAAATTCTACAAATCTGTAATTTGTTTTAATATTAAATCTTGGTTTATAAGCAAAACATTTTTTCTAAAGTTTTGTTATCAGTCCTAGGTGAGAGCTTCGGGAATATAGTCAAGTTCCAAAGTTAGCTCAATTCAACAAATATTAATGTGCAAATTCTATAGGGCAGTGATTAGAATTCTGATCTTGCAGGCTATTGTTTTTAATTTCATTCCTTTCTGAGTCTCCATCTGGAGTTTGCTTCCTGCATATGGTCTCCTTACCTGAAATACAACCCAGATGCCAAAGAAAGAGTTCAGAGCATAGCCACCAAGACCATTCTGAGGCTGGGAGATATATCTTATACTGAAAGACTTAGTCTAGAGACCTGGAATATAGAAGAAAACATGCTGACCTACTGGAGGTCTATAGAATCCGGAACAACATACATAGAGTGGATACTGACGTTCATTGCACAAAAATCCCTAAGAAAAGGCTGACTTCATCTAGCTGCAGTAAAACCAGAGCAAATGCATGGAACAGCCTAAGTGAAAAGACGGTCACATCCTAAAATATCAATATTTAAAAAAATAAGCTTTATTCTGATATCGGTCATACTAAATTTAACTACCATTTGTCTTGTTAATTTAATCCCAGCCCAACTACACTGAAGCTGGCTTAAAGACTTCATCTATCTGGAGTAAAACCATAGGACACCACTATAAACTACAAATCCAGACCTCCACTGGTGTTAGAAAAAATTTCTTCTCAGCAAGAGTAGCAAATGCATAAAACAGCCTAAGTGAAAAGACAGTCACCTCCAAGAATATCAATATTTTTTTAAATAATCTTTATTCTGATGTTGGACATACCAAATTTAAATACCATTTTTTCTTATTAGTTTAATCCCAGCCCAACTACACTGATGCTGGCTTAAGGATGCAATTAACTGCTGTCAAAAACCAGCCTATTTCAAGTAAATAATACTTTGTCGGCAAATTAGAGGCCCCACCACCCAAAAGAATCATTAGGTACGCCTATGGTTGATTCTATTTGATTTTAAGAATGATTTAACCTGAATGCCCCCCCACCCCATGGGCAGCAGCATTACATGGAAGCATCTTTTCTGCTATAGTTTGACAAGATCATTAATCGTGTACAACAACCATTGCTTCCTCTCTTTCTTTGCTTTTGCTGGCCTTTCAGAAAGACGTACTGAAAGTGACTGCTGCTCTCTATGCACACGACTCTATATATCGATCCTCCTTGTTTAGAAAGAGATTCAAGATGCCTTAGGAAATGTTGATCATTTCAGAAAAGACATCAACGAAAGTTAATTATCTGTAGCAGCCGAAAGTGAAATTTTAACTCTTAATTTCAAGAACCGCTTGACACTGCACCTAATTGACGGTGGGGCTGGGAATAGAATAGAAGAAAAAAATAGGAAGATTTACCTAATCAGTAGTTATCCCCCTTTATAATAACATTCAAATTTCTTATATGAATTTAAGAGTTAATTTACAATGTTTCAGTCAGTCAATCTTCAACCAGTTAATGGTAGTCATCAGAAGATTCTGGACATTATGAATCTTTCACTCCATACCTGTTCTTGAAGTTTCTGGTCTACTTGATTTTCATCAGTTGTTCATGATGGACTCAAAGACTATAAGCATTACTTTTAAAATAAAACTATATTCATTACTAATATACTAACCAGCAAATGAAATTTATTTAAACTAGCTGAAAACTTGCCCTACAGGTGGGATTTTCAATGAGATGTCTACTTTATATGGTTAAAAAAAAGATAAAGGTTCATGTAAGGTTGGTATGACATATTACCAGATTCAAAATGCAAACGAAAGACGTACTCGCACAGATCCTTTATTCATACATATTTACAATGACTGCAGTCAACGACACACACGTGTGGTTTGGTCACTAGCAGAGTAGAAGCTTGTTCAAAGGGGGGAAGCATCCGACTACCTTGGCTTCTAGAATATTCCATGAGCAATAAATCAAAATGCTGGGTAATCTGCTAATAGAGGAGAAAGTAAAGGCATAGAAAGCAAGACAGGTCTGGTTAGTCACTCAATAGAAACTGTCACGTGACCAACATCTTTTGGCATCATGCTGTGTTGGGGGTAATCAATTAAAAACTTGAAAAAAGAGGTGATCAATGAATAAGTTACTTCTCTCACATTTTGTTGGGTAGTGATCACTAAAAAAGTCTGAATGCAGCCAGACACAAACTAAGGGATCAATTTAGCATAAACTTACATTGCAAATTGAAACCCTCACTAAAAACCTATTCAGGGGGGTAATTTTTAAAAACAAAAAAAAGATTTTTCTAGTCATCATCATCATTATCATCAACCGTTATAAGTCCACTGCTGGACAAAGGTCTTTCCCATCTCCTTCCATGACGACCTAGATTGTGCTAACCTCTGCCACGTCCTACCGGCAAACCTTTCTATCTCGTCCCTCCATCTTGTGTCAGGTCTTTTCCTACTGCGTTTACTGTCCCACGGGCACCAATCAGTTTGAGTTTCCCCCCCATCTATTGTCATCTCTTCTTGCTAGAATATCTAAATTTTCAGACCTCTAGCTCCATTGGTGCGACCTGTACATGTGATACATAGCTAGCCAGCCAGACAAACTTAAAAACTGAAAGAAACTGTCACGTGACCAATGTCTTTTGGCAGCATGCCATGTTGGGGGTGATCAATGAATAAGTTACTTACAATCAGTTAGACTTTTCCCCCATCTATTGTCGTCTCTTCTTGCTAGGATGTCTAAATTTTCTGACCTCTAGCGCCTGTATGCGTGATACACAGCTAACCAGCCAGACCAACTAGAAAACTGAAAGAAACCTATGTCGACAGTTTTGGCCGACGGTTTCTAACAAGAGTTCCAGAGAATTGCAGACATCTCTATTTAATTAATATCTGACTCTGTGGCTTATCATTTATAGAGAATTAATTAGCCAACGTATTTCCGCTTTCTCCTTTCTTCTCCTCCTCCTCAGTATCTCTGGTTTCCTTTTTTTCTCTCAATCTTTCCCTCTTCCTTTTCCTTTTTGTGTTTCCCCTCTCAGCATTAATTAAATCTGTTTTGCTTGTATGCTGGGATGATTCTTTTCTTTGGTGTCACTCATTTTTATATATGAAGCTGATACTCATTTACTCAAGCTGATCATCTGAGTATACACATCTTTTTCCCATAGCACCTTTCAAAGACTTGCGCTATTTAATTGTGGGGATTAGGATTATGGGTTGTGAGCAAAGCAGCGTCAATATTGCTGCTATTGTGGTACTCTTCATTAATGACTATATTGAAGAGTGTTGTTCATAACACACTTGGATCTCGGCCATAGAGCAGCCATTTTGCTAGAGAATTATTCTGACCGGACTGCTGTGCAGTTCATAAATAATCTTGCAGTGTTTGGGCTAATCAAATTTTTAAAATCTGAACCCGAGTTTAATCAGATTATTTCATTAATTTTAGTCTAATGCCTTTTGATTTTCTGTAACAATTATTGATCATTCAGTAAACCAATGTCATTTTATTAATAGAAAAAAAGCCTTTTTTTAAATTTATAACATTAAGCTCTTTGAAATATGAAAAGAAATTCAAATAATGAAGATATTTTAAATACTGTTATTATCAGTTATGGAAATGGGTTTTGGGAACTAGGTATATGGTAAGGTTGTATCTAGAATGTATGCTCTGGGATCACAGAGGGTTTCATCAGGGATGAGCAAAGTGAACCCATGCAACTGGAGGCTTGGGGACACTGTGAGCCTGAGTGGGTAATTAAGAAAAAATAATGGCCAATTTCAGGGCTGTTTTGAGACATACAAAAAACCTGGAAATTATGGAATAGATATATGCTCTACCACTCAAAGATCTGCAGTTTGATGTCAAAAGGAGTGAATATTTCCTATGTGAATGAGTTTGGAATTAGTTTCTTTGGATTGAACCATGATATAACATTTTATGTGAAGGAGTTTGGAATAGATTGAAAGCTAACACACTCATATTATGAAATTAAAGAATGCAAATCTGGTTAGTCACTCAATAGAAATCATGTGACCAACATATTTTGTGCAGCTTCTCTCACATTTTGTTGAGTAGTGATCACTAAAAGTCTGAATTTTCAAAAAAGAAGTGGTAACAAACTAAGGGATCAATTTAGGATAAACTTACATTGCAAATTGAACCCACCACTAAAAAACCTATTTAGGGCCGGGGGATTTTCAAAAAACAAAAAATGTTTTTTCTAGATATAATAAGAGTAAACGTTTAATTTTTCAGCCATCTAGCTTCATTGGTGTAGCTTGAACGCATAATACATACATAGCCTGCCAGACAGACCAACTTGAAAACTGAAGAAACCTATGTTGACAGTTTTGGTTGATGGTTGTACATTGTGTTGCAGTTTAGACTGGGGGCATGCAAAACTTTCTGGGCTAAGTTATAAATTACAATATCGTAAATATGTATAGAATTGGACAGGAGGTTATGCATTTTTGAACATTCTTTGGCAAGTTTGTCTTCTTCTGTGTTGGTTAAGCCGAAACTTGATGCCTTCCACAGAAAACACTTGAGAAGGCTTCTCAACATACACTACCTGAAGAAAATATCCAATGGAGAGCTATATAAAATATGCAGAGAACAGCCTGTATCACAAACCATCAGGAGAGCTAGATGGAAATTACTGGGCCACATTCTTAGATAAGACATCAACATGGCAAACAAAGCAATTCAATTTTATTTCAAACATAAATCAGATAAGGGGAGATACAGAGGAAGGCCAAAGAACAACTCTGCCAGTAAAATTGAAAAGTGACCTAGATAACCTCGCCCACACTGAAAGATTACTCATACACAAAAAGACCTAAAATTGACACAAAGGATGACCTTGAAGAACTCCACCACACAGAGAGGCGTGGAGAATAATGATAGACAAGGTATGTAATGCCCAAGCAGGGATGGGTTTGACCTACCCAGCAATAAAATAATTTATGGCACTCACTATTATGTATTCTGTGTTGTAAATAACTGTCCATAACATTAGTCATAGGTCATCATCATCAGCTGTTATTAGTCCACTGCTGGACAAAGGCCTTTCCCATCTCCTTCCATGACAACCTATCTTGTGCTAACCTCTGCCATGTCTTACCGGCAAACCTTTCTATCTCATCCATCCATCCTGTGTCTGGTCTTTTCCTACTGTGTTTACTGTCCCTTGGGCACTAGTTGGTTAGTCTTTTCCTCCCATCTATTGTCATCTCTTCTTGCTAGGTGACCAGCCCATCTCCATTTTTGCTGCTTAATTATTTGTATAATATCCTTCACTCTAGTCCTCTCTTGGATCCATGTTGATCTTTATCTATCTCTTAGAGTTACTCCTAGCATTGCTCTTTCAATGGCTCCCTGCACTATTCTGAGTTGGTCTTCAGCTCGTTTGGTTAATTTCCATGTTTCGCATCCATAAGTCATGGCTGGTATTATGCAGCTGTTGTATACTTTATGCTTTAGGCATATAGGCAAGGTGCTCTTCAGAATATCTCTATTCATACCAAATGCTTTCCAAACTATCGATATGCACCTTTTTATTTCGCAGTCATGGTCTTTCCCTAGCTTCATTACCTGTCATAGGTAGATGTATTCATCAACCTCTTCTAGCCTCTCCCTCTATCTTTATGACTTTTGGGGGGACTTTATCTTTGAACATTACTTTGTCTTTGTTCTGTTCATCTTTAAACCTATTTTTTGCTTTTCCTATTTAGATCAGTTAACATGTTTTGTAATTCTTCGGATGCTTCCTATGTCATGGAAATGTCATCGGTGAGATGACATTTCCATGACATAGGAAGCATCCGAAGAATTACAAAACATGTTAACTGATCTTAAATGGCTTAAGTAATTCAGTTTTTGTTACTCTATAAATAAGGTTTGTTCAAGATAATTCATTTTGAAGAAAAAAAGTAATCTCTGGTTGTAAAATTTAGAGACCATTTGGTTCATGATATCATATACTCAGTGTCTCTCTGTTTCATGATGTGTTTGTGTGTTAGAATTACCCCTCTTCCACTATTTCTGTTTGACAAGTCACAAATTATATTAAGGATGGTATAATAGAGCAGTTAATGTCTCTGTTTTTACATTTATTAGGAACCGTCAACCAAAATTGTCAACATAGGTTCCTTCAGTTTTTAAGTGGGTCTGGCTGGCTGGCTCCTATTCAAGCTCTTATTCAATCAGCTTATAATTAGCAAGCGTCAACATAAAGTCACCAAAACTGTCAACATGTATGCATCACGTGTACAGGTTGCACCAATGGAGAGCTAGAGGGCTGAAAATTTAAACATTTACTCCTTATTATGTCTAGATAAAAACTTTTTTTTTCCTGTTTTTTTGAAAATTAAAAAAAAAATATTTAAAAAGTTTTTTAGTGAGGATTCAATTTGCAATGTAAGTTTATGCTAAATTGATACTTTAGTTTGTCTGGCAGCATTCGCGCTTGTTTTTAAAAAAAAATTGATACTTTTTTAGTAAAAAAACAACTTTTTCTTGTTTTTTTATCCCCACGCCCCAAGCTTTTAGTAGGGGTTCAGTTTACAGTGTAAATTCATACATTCGCATACAGGCCGCACCAATGGAGCTAGAGGACTGAACATTTAAACATTTACTCCTTATTAAGTTTAGAAAAAACTTTTTGAGGGAGGAAAATTCACCCCCTAAATAGGTTTTTAGTGTGTGTGTGTGTGGGGGGGTTAATTTCAATGTAACTTTATGCTAAATTGGTCACTTAGTTTGTGTCCGGCAGCATTCGCACTTTTTTTTTTTTTAAGTCTTTTTAGTGATCACCATCCAACAAAAAAGCGAGAGAAGTAACTTATTTATTGATCACTCCTTTTTTCCAATTTATTAATTGATCACCCCCTCAACAGACGTTGTTCACGTGACGGTTTCTATTGAGGGACTAACCAGACCTGTCATTGCTTTGGTTTCTGATGCATGAAATAACATTTTTTCCGTTCATTTAATCTTAATTGCTGTAACATTCAATTATGGTCTCTGGGAAACCATTAATTCCTTTTCATCTTTAGGGAGCATTCAATGGAATTCTTTTGCTTGAAATGGGGATCTTTCACTAATTCATTATAATTGAGCTGAAATTAAATTTGCTATGAAAGCTAAACATTTGGATGTATTTTTCCTTTGTATTCCGGAGTATTTCTGTTTTTGTTTTAATGTTTAAGAAGTACTTTAAAAAACATTACAAATCGAGTTAAACTTTCTCTTCAGACACTTGTCATTGTAAGAGAATTATGTAGATTATTTTGATACAAAAAATAACATAAAAAATGTAAGGTTGGTATAATGACAGATATTAACAGATTAAAAATGCAAACAAAAGACATACTCATACAGATCCTTTATTCATACATATTTACAATTACCGCAGTCATTGACACAGATGTGTGTCTTCTGTTGCATAACAGTCATTAGTTTTGCGTAACCTGCAGACACACCATTCACAATAGAAGAACAGACAAACACTGTTTTTAAAAAGGAGTCCAAAATGCTTTTATTCCGCTGTAAGTTCAAGTCAAGTGAAACAGACAAATACACATATACATATACGTAGCAATTTTGGTATAATGACTGATATTAACAGATTAAAAATGCAAACAAAAGACGTACTCACACAGATCCTTTATACATAAATATTTACAATGACCGTGGTCAACAACACATACGTGTGTCTTCTCAGATCTCCTAAAAACTATATGGCTGCTCGTTCATCAGAACATAAAACAGTGCCCCTTACCAGAAGTTGATAAGCACTCTACCCAAGATTTGCCAGACCTCTCTATCACTGGCGTTGCGTGGGCAAATATGTTCCGTATTTACTTGTCTAGAATTTGAGAAATTTAACATAAAAATCAGGGTGAAAATTAGTGTATAACATTAATAATAATAATAAATGCATTTATAGAAAGCGCCCTTTCTCTGGAAACTCAATACTTAAGTCCCCACTGGACAAAAGTGCTTGAAAACATGTGCAATCAATTGCAGTAAAAATATAAGGTCTATTAAAGAAGAGTAAGAAGAAAGTGCAACTTGTCAATAAAGTTTTTTACAAAACACAGGGCAGGAGCTACAGTTATGAAGAATATGTATTTACTGAGTTCATATAATTATGCAAGTCTTGAAACAAGAAAGTTTTTATTTTTGATAAATGTATGTATGTTCCGGATATCATAGGGTAATTGATTCCAAAGTCTGGGTGCTGAGACTCCTATGCTCATGAGTCGTATTCATAAGGGCACATATCATGCAGACATTTGAATACTGTAATTAAAATTGAACTATAAACTCATGATAAAGTTGTTTTAGAGTGTATATTTTGTCTTCATAATCATCATCCTTTTAGCATCTTTAGTTGGACATAGACCTTCCCCAAGATTCACCAGATCTTTCTGTCATGGGTGTCGCAGAACCAATGCTT
The DNA here is from genome assembly GCA_006491835.1 of Architeuthis dux. NCBI lineage: Eukaryota > Metazoa > Mollusca > Cephalopoda > Oegopsida > Architeuthidae > Architeuthis > Architeuthis dux. The sequence goes on from VCCN01002475.1 coordinate 7,375,842, forward strand.
TGTGAACTTGTCTTATTCATCACGCCATCTTATTTTTTGCATAGATCTCGATGTTGTGAGTCGTGATGTCCAGCGGTTGTCTGACATTCTTGCAACATGACCAGCCCATTGCCATTTGAGTTTTCTATGAATTTCATGAATAAAGAAAATTGACTTGATAATGATAATCCTAGCTAAGTTCTTTTTGCCTGTTAGAAACTATCAACCAAAACTTCTTGCCTAAATGGTCAATATATAAAGATGGTTTGATGGATCAAAAGTGACTCTTTCTCTGTAACATGTTGTAAATGGTTTTTTCCTTTATTGATTGGTGGTACTAGAAGCAGGCCCAGTTTTGAAGGATGCAAAATTTAGAAAATCTTGTTACGGGAATTGATTTCTATTGACTTAATCGGTTCTTTCTGATGAGTAAATTGAATTGGGTTATAGTACTTTCGTCTGTTCATCACTTGAGCGAATATCAGTTTTGTCTAAATCACTTTGGTCTAAAATCACTTTTCTCCCCACAATATCTCCAGAAGTTCTCAATGAATTTCAATGACATTCTGTCGAATGGTGGGCCATTGGTTAAGGAAGAATTGATGACATTTTGGCGTGGATCCAAGGATTTTTTTTTCAATTGAGAGAAAAAGATTCCAGGATCCGTCCAAAAGAATTTAATAAAAAATATCTCTCAATTAGAAAAAATCCCTGGATCCACCCCAAAATATCATCAATTCTTCCTTAGCCCATGGTCAACATTTTCGATGAAATGTCATTGAAATTCTTTGAGAACTTTTGGTGATATTGTTGAGACAAAAGTGATTTTAGACCAAAGTGCTGTACCCCATAAAAAAGTGATTTTAGACCAAACTGATATTTGCTAAACTGATGTAGACCAAAGTGCTGTACCCCATTGAGGTTAATAACTCACTATTAACCATAACTCCAGTTATCGCGTCTGCATTTCCCTGGTCATCTTACTATGTATATCACCTTCTTGTGCTGCATATACTCTATTTTTCCAAACTGTTGTGTTTACCCATAAATATGAAGGCAGAAGGTAGATCATTGAAATAGAGGTGTATTAATCACATTGATCTCCTGATCATCATCAGCCATTGTTAATCCACTACTGGACAAAGGCCTTTCCCATCTCCTTCTATGATGACCGCGATTGTGCTAACCTCTGCCATGTCTTACAAGCAAACCTTATTATCTCATCCCTCCATCTTGGTCTTTTCCTATTGTGTTTACTGTCCCATGGGCACCAATCAGTTAACCTTTTGCTCTATCTGTTGTTATTTCTTCTTGTTAAGTGTCCAGCCCATCTCTAGTTTTTAGAGGAGGGTTCAATATGCAATGTAAGTTTATGCTAAATTGGTCACTAGTTTATGCCCGCTTGTTTTTTTTATTGAAAATTCAGACTTTTTTTTAGTGATCACAGCCCAACTTTTAGTAATTGATCACCCCCAACACAGTATATATGGGTGGTGGTGATTCATAATTTCCCTTGGAATGCTAGTTTTCTATTTATGTTTCTTCTGCTGACCTAATCCTAATAAGCTCCACTTGTCGACTGCTTTGTTGATCCTGACCTTCTCATTTGTGCATTGAGTGCACCGTTTCTTTAAAGGTCAAAACATTCTTCATCTTCTTCTTCTTCCTCTGAATGACAAGTGATAAGGGTATGGCAAATAGTGGCTTTCTTCACAAAGATGCCATACTTTATTAACCCATTAACTACGGCACGAGCAGCTCCAGTTGCCGTCTTCTAATTGCAACAGTAATTATGAATCACCGCCACCCATATATCGTTGCATTGGAACAAAATAGCTGGTTTTGAGATATGAGCAATTAAATATTTTGAACAGTTATATTTTGATGGCAGAAAAAACAGAAAAGGTGACTGTAACAATGTGTTTTGGTAATTTTGCACTCTTTCCACATCTCTACTTATATTTATACCAAGTGCTAAGGTGCTAATGATAGCTGTTTCATGAGTGTATTTGGCCTGTTTTGAAGTAAGAAACTGATGTAACATTTGTAAATATGTAAAAATGTTATTTTTCCAAAAAGTGGACATACGGATTTTTTTATCCAATGTGACGATATGTTTCTTTTTATAGATGGTGGTAAAATTAAGTTACCTTGATGAAAATGCTACCAGTAAGGTTTGAACCATAAATTCATGATTTAAAAAAAAACAAAAAGCATGCGTGAATGTGGCCGGACACAAACTAAGGGATCAATTTAGGATAAACTGACATTGAAAATTGAACCTTCCACCAAAAAAACCTATTTAGCGGGAGAATTTTCAAAAAACAAAAAACATTGAGGGGAGTGTGTGTGTGTGCGCAAAATTTCTACAAAATGTTTCTACTATGATTGGTTAGGTCTAGTTTACCATACAGTTACATTGTAAATAGAACCCACCTCATAAAACCTTTAAAAAATCCCAGGACGATTGTTAGGGTCTAATTTAAAAAAAAATAAAATGAGTATGCTTCTGGACACAAACTATGGGATCAATTCAGGATAAACTTACATTGAAAATTGAACCCTCCACGAAAAAACCTATTTAGGGGGTAATTTTCAAAAAACAAAAAGAACATTTTCCCTACTCATTGAAGGGAGTGTGTGTGTGCAAAATTTCAAGTTTATACTATGAACAGTTAGGTCTAGTTTACCATACAGTTACATTGTAAAAAGAACCCACCTTGTAAAACCTTAAAAAAATCCCAGGATTGTTAGGGTCTAATGGATTAAAAGCACAAAAGATTACTGGTGAAAAGAAATTGTTTCTATTGTTTTAGGTCTTCTAAGGGAAGTAACTCTTGCCTGAAAATATGAGAATTGCTTCCCTTAGGGTGTTACAGACAAAAAATATTGGTGTATTACATGAGATGTTAACATGACGGCAAGTTGATGACAATGACTAATGATTTTGCACTAGAATTTTTCACTTAATCTTATTATGGAAGACTGAAAGAAACCCAAGAGGCTTAAGTTTAATTTCAAATACCTGGCCAAATTGGTGAACCTTACTGCACACTAAGCAAAAGGAAGAAAAACATTTTACACTCATCACTGAAAGAAATATTCATGCATCATTAGAATCTATCTTGTGATTGTAAAGGAAAAAAAAACTTATAATTTTTAGAAATCGTCAACCAAAACTATCACTAAAACTGCCAAAATAGGTTTCTTCAGTTTTCAAGTAGGTCTGGCTGTATCACGCATACAGGCCGCCCCAATGGAGCTAAATGGTTGAAAATTTCAACATTTACTTATGTCTAGAAAATTGATCACCCCCAACATGACATGCTGCCAAAAGATGTTGGTAACATGACGGTTTCTATTGAGTGACTAAGCAGACCTGTGTTTTTTATTTACTTTTGGTCACCCTAGGAAAGGCCTTTCGGCCACTTCTCACATGAAAGGGTTAGTAAAAAGGGAGTTATTTATGCCACAGAATTAAGACCAGTAAATACATATTAAAATAGTTTATTGATGTTAAAATTGTAAAAGTTGAAAACACTAAAACATGACATGTTTAAAATTAATACTAAGAAAGATAATAAGAGTTAGAAACACTAAAAATGAAGAGCAATAAGAGAGTTAAAAAAGACTAACATTGGGTAAGGTACTTGTTCACTCTGGATTTAAAAAGATTGAGATTATACTCGTCGGGAAAACATTCAGAAAGGAGTTATTCCACATAGCAGATGTTCTTAGTAAGAAGCTTTTTTTCATGGAACTTGTGGCTAGTCCTTGATGTAGGATGTGCCTTGCTAGCAGACCGAGTTTTAATGCAAAACTGGATAAAGTCTTTAGATGACATCAGTGATGGGTATTGGTGATATAGTTTTGTATAAACATTGAATTTATCAAAGGTTCACAAAAGTATTTATGACCATAATTTCCTTTAACTCTTAGATTCATGGACCGCTTCAAACCACTCCTAAACACAGTGGAACTCTTCAATGATAGAATTTTTAAAAATGGAACTTTTCTGTAAACTAAATAGAAAAAAATTCAATAAATTACTTAAAAGTACAAGGGAAGTAACTCTTAGAAGTTATTCTCCTCGATTTTAGATTTGAGTTTTTTATATGAATTTAAGAATTAAAAAGACTGATTTAAAAGTCCTGTACAAATCCACACTTTCTTCCAGTGATCTTACTTCTAATTATATATCAAGTGGTATAAATGCTATACATATATTTTGACTGAAGAGCCATAAATACAGGGTGTCCTATAAATAATGGCTAATTTGTCCCCAAATTAATGCCAGTTTTATCTAAGGGAAGCAACTTAATTTAGTAATTTAATAATAATTTAATAGTTGCTTCCCTTAGAACTGACATTAATTTTGGTACAAATCGGGAGTTACTTCTGTGTCACCCTATATATGCAAATATCATAGGATTAATGATGGGCAGGCTTTCTATTTTCAAGAAATCCTCCAATAAAGATTATCAGTTTAAATAATTTCTTTAGACCTGCTTTTTCAAATGACCATTTCCTAGAAAACTCATTTTACTAAATCCTAATCCCATTGCTGCTAAATCTTTCTTGTTTGTCTGATCAATTTCTAATATTTTCATAATTCATATTATACAGATTATGGCTAATCCTTTTAAAGACCAGATCAGCCTCTTTAGTTGTTGACAACTCAAGACGTGTATGCCAGATTTGCAAAACAACGTAGAAGTTAGTTGTTCCATGGGGGAAATCACGAGGAAGCAAGCCAGAGTGGAATCGTTTTGATATTTTATAAAACATTCAATTTCACTTGTCAATATTTTTTGTTGAGAAAATAGGATTATTTTCTTATTCTAATGGGAAGATTTAGGCTTTCAGCAGAGCTTAAATTCTGAAAAAAGAATACTACTGAAAGACGGACAAAAACTATAAGAGCAGCACTATGAAAATGAAAGCTTGATTTCTGTTGCAGTATTATAGGGAAAAATATCTTTTTTGACAATCCATACTTCAAGAGGCATTTGCAACTACTTGGTTAAATGGTATAACATAATTTTTGCTTAATATTAATTGAATGTTTGCTTAATATTAATAAAACTATAATGTTTGCTTAATATTAATAAAACTATAATTTTTGCTTAATGTTAATAGAACCTAATAGAACAATGCTAGGGGTAACTCTAAGAGATAGAAAAAGATCAACATGGATCAGAGAGAGGACTAGAGTGAAGGATATTATACAAATAATTAAGCAGTAAAAATGGAGATGGGCTGGTCAATTAGCAAGAAGAAATGACAATAGATGGGACAGGAAACGCAGTAGGAAAAGACCAGACACAATGGAGGGACGAGATAGAAAAGTTTGTCGGTAGGATATGGCAGAGGTTAGCATAATCTAGGTTGTCATGGAAGAAAATAGGAAAGGCCTTTGTCCAGCAGTGGATTTATAATGGCTGATGATGATAGCATTTGTGACAATACTGAAAATTGCATAGAAATTTTTAAAATGATCAAATCATTAATAAAATATGTGAAAAAAACAAGTGTGAATGCTGCCGGACACAAACTAAGGGACCCTTGGGGAAGCCTTTATGCACAACTCACACATACATACCTAGCCAGCCAGACCAACTTAAAAACTGAAGAAATCTATGTTGACAGTTTTGGTTGATGGTTTCTAATAAATGTGCAACTACTAATTGTTGTGTGAGTAAAATGATTGACTTTTGAATTCCCACAACATGTCTGATTGGTCATTCTGTGCCCACCTGACTCTGACTCTGACTCTGACTCTGACTCTGACTCCTCTTCCTCCTCTTCCTCCTCCTCCTCCTCCTCCTCCTCAAAAAAGACTTTTGGTTTCAACAAGCTACGTCACTGATGAAGCTGTTAATTCCATTGACAAATCATTTGCATTGAAATGTAATAAATTGTAGAACTAGTATATTAGAAACCCACAACAAAAACTGTGACCAAAACTGTCAAAATAGGTTTCTTTCAGTTTTCAAGTTGGTCTGCCTGGCTAGCAACAGGCTGTACAAGTGGAGCTAGAGGGCTGAAAATTTCAACACGTCCTCCTTATTATGTCTAGAAAATGTCTTTTAAATTCCCTCCCTAAATAGGTTTTTAGTGGTGGGAGGTCCATTTGCAATGTAAAACTATGCTAAATTGATCATTAGTTTGTGTCCATTTGTCTTTTTGAAAATTCATACTTTTTTAGTGATCACTGCCCAACTAAATGTGAGATAAATAACTTATTCATTGATCACTCCTTTTTCCTATTTTTAATTGATCATCCTGAATACGGCATGCTGCCAAAAGATGTTGGTCAAGTGACGGTTTCTACTGAGTGATGAACCAGACCTATTTTGTATATTTATAAAACTAGCATAAATCCTTTTAAATAAAAAATAATTAAGTGTCTACATTCAATTTCTCCCCCTATTCTATAATCGTTTTTTTGTTTTTAGCTAAGAAAAACCAACGAAATGGAAATAGGACATTTTAAAAAAAACCATTTTCTTTGGCACTTTTGGATAAATATTACTATTTAGATCAGTGGTTCCCAACTGGGGGGAATTGTCTCAGTCCAAGCTGGGAATAAGGCTATTAGGTAAAAATAAAAGTCCAGTCTAGAGAAAGGGTTTTCTGCACTTCTATCTATCAAGTCGAAGGCTCCAGGTTCAGAATGATTTAAGATGTGCTCTTTCACTAATAGACCCACAAATCGAAGAACTACTAGCAAAAAAACAAGAACAGAGATCACATTGATGTGTATATCAGTTACAATAGCAGAATTCTTATTTTCTTTGTAAAAAATTGGAATTTCAAATGATGTGTTCCTAATTATTTTCTCTTGCTTTCTTTGAGTACCAAATACACAGCAGTAGCTATACAATTAGAAAATTAAACCAGTTCTTAGTATAAAGCTGTCTAATTATACGCAAAATAAGGTTATTATTTGAAATTATTCTTTGTTGCAACTTAAATGGAAGGACTGGAAAAGGATGGGAACCACTGATTTAGATAATTCTTTTTTTGGTATAAAAACAAAAAATACTATCTTATACTTTTTTGTTTTATTTTTTATATTGTATAAACTTGTATTTTATTGAATAAAAATCTGTGATTATTTATTGCTGAAAGATGTTTTCACCATTTTTAACAGAAACCATAAATATTTCCTATTATCCATGGGAATAACAATAAAGTGGTTCTAACCACTTTATTTCTTAATGTATTTTTACTAGAAGGGGGTACAAGGGACTGAGAGGCCATACATATATGATAGAAGTAGATTAAATATTAGAAAGTTCTTTTTTAGTGATAGTGGTTGAACTATGGAATAGATTACCAAATATGTAGTGCTATCAACAGATGTAAATGATTTTAAAAAGAACACGCCTGACTGCTCCAGGGTCAAACTCTGCGTAATTCTATTATAAATTTTGGAGGTATGTAAGATTTGTCAATTTAGCGCAGGTGGTAACACATCAGGCTAATGATCACTAGGTCATGAGTTCAAATCACTGTAGGGGAATGGTGATTTTACATATCGGTTTACTCCCTGATTTGTGGTGATGATTGTTCTTGTTCTTGTTACATAGGAAAGTAAAG
>VCCN01002475.1:7404077-7419363 GCA_006491835.1 Architeuthis dux
GCTCTGCATTTTCTTGTTTATGTTCAATATTTCCAGAATATTCGACTAATTTGAAAGTAGAATTAAGTAAAGATACAATTTATCAAGTTCAACGTAACATAAATTCTATTTCTACTAAGTCCCCAGACGACATATGCATCATTGCTAATTATTATATGTGTGGATTATTAGAAACATTAAACAAAATTGTCAACATAGGTTTCTACATTTTTCAAGTCAGTCCAGCTGGCTGGCTATGTATATATCAAGCTTACAGGCTGCACCAATAGAGCTAGAGGGCGGAAAATTTTAACATTTATAACATCCTTATTATGTCTAGAAAAAACTTTTTTCTGTTTTTTTTATTTAAATTCCTCTCAAAAATAGGTTTTTAGTGAGGGTTTCAATTTACAATGTAAGTTCTTGCTAGTTTGTGTCTGGCAGCGTACACACTTGTTTTTTTGAAAATTGAGACTTTTTCAGTGATCACTGCCCAACAAAATACTCCTCCACTCAAATAAGTTTTTCGGATGGGTGGGGGTCAATTTACAGTGTAAGTTTATGCTTAATTGGTCATTTAGTTTGTGTCCGGCTGAGTTCACGCTTGTCTTTTGAAAATTATGACAGTGATCCAACAAAAGGCGAGAGAAGTAACTTATTCATTGATCACTCCTTTTTCCAATTTTTTAATTGATCACCCCAAACACAGCATGCTGCCAAAAGACATTGGTCACATGATGTTTTCTATTGAGTGAATAACCAGGCCTGTTTAGTTTCTTGTTAGATGAGGTATTGTAAATCATTTTCAGTACTATTTACCTCCATCTTAATTGTTTAGTTGTTTGTGTGTCATGATGCAAATAGTATTCAAATTTAATAATAAAGAACCCATCCCAGTAGTTAGCAAATTGACTGATTGGTAGTTAACTAGTTTTCCCTCTGATTTCTTTGCCGCAGCAAACAAAACAATTTTTTGTCACTAATTCAACATTTCTGCTATTGTCAAAGGAAAACTGTTATTTTTTGGGTGGGCCATGAAAATTATCATCTGTGTTATACTTTCATATGTTAAATTGGAGGTAATGTAATCTTTGGTCTTACGGATGTAAAATATGGTATTTAAACAGAGCATACAAAGGCTACCAAAAGTATAACTATACAGCGTATTGATCAGATATTAACACAATAATAAAGTTCATCATCATCATCAGCCGTTATAAGTCCACTGCTGGACAAAGGCCTTTCTCATCTCCTTTCATGACGACCTGGATTGTGCTAACCTCTGTCTCGTCTTACCAGCAAACTTTTCTATCTCGTCCTTCCATCTTGTGTCTGGTCTTTTCCTACTGCGTTTAGTGTGCCATGGTCACCAATCAGTTAGTCTTTAGCCCCATCTATTATCATCTCTTCTTGCTAGGTAACCAGCCCATCTTCATTTTTGCTGTTTAATTATTTGTATAATATCCTTCACTCTAGTCCTCCCTCTGATCCATGTTGATCTTTTTCTATCTCTTAGTGTTATCCCTAGCATTGCTCTTTCCATGGCTCTCTGTGCTATTCTAAGTTGGTTTTCAGCTTGTTTTGTTAATTTCCATGTTTTGCACCTGTAGGTCATGGCTGATATTATGCAACCGTTGTATACTTTACGCTTTAAGCACATTGGTAAGGTGCTCTTTAGAATGTCTCTATTCATACCAAATGCTTTTCAACCTATCGTTATGCGTCATTTTATTTTGCAGTCATGGTCTTTCTCTAGCTTTATTACCTGCCCTAGGTAGATGTATTCATCGACCTCTTTTAGAGTCTCTCCTTCTATTTTCTTGGCCTTTTTGGGGACTTTAATTTGTTCTTTATAAGAATATTGCACACCATGAAGTTGTTTAGGTATGACAGAAACAGTGCATCTGATGTGCCAAAAAGAGGCATAGGTAGAGAATTGGGGCCCCGGTGGCTTGGCTCTTGGCCCCTTGAGGTGCCCCCTCCAACATTTAGTGAAATCACTAGGTAGAAATGCAGTAGGTAAACTACTACTTATAAAGCTTTTGGGGACCCTCTTCCATTAGGGGCCAAGAGGAGGTGTTTACAAATAGCCCCCACTCCTTCCCTCAGCTACGACTCTGGTCATCGTAATTTCTTTTTGATGTGCATCCAAAGATTTTTGACGTTCTGGGTGTCTGATAAAGAACAAATTGATGGCTTTTAACTTCATTGTGTTAATATCTGATCAATACATTATATATTTATACTTTTTGGAGCCTTTGTATGCTGCATTTCATTTACAAACATTGATATGTTCCGACGCCCCATGAATCATGATCCACTAACCCTAATCTGACCTGGGGACATTGATCAGACACAGTTAACTCTAAATATAATATAATGTAATTATATTTGCAGTTCATATTTCTGAATGCATAGTGGTAGTACCATGAGTATTGATTGACTGGGCCCCTGGGGGCCAGTGCAAGGGGGCCATACATGTGAGGGGGGTCAGTGTTCAAAGGGTTAAAAGATGCAATTTTAGGGACCATAATAATACTAAAAAATATCTAGTAATCTTACAATATAATTACTTTTAGGCTTTCTCTCTCTAAATATATTGGCCAAATCTTTATGAAAAATCTATTGTTCTGGAGTCATTTTTTTCAGACTTATTTATAGATAGAATCACTTGCCATACTCTAGTTTCACTGGGTGAAGATCTTTTTTTATCTACACATTCTGTTCCATCTATAAATGCGTTCTGGTCTGTTAGAGTTTCTCTATAATTATAGATGCATTGATTGTGAATGCTGATCAGATTTACTCGACTACGATAGATTTTTATACAATTTGGCTAATATATTTAGAGAGAGAGAAGGCTGAAAAGATATTTCTTTAGTATTATTATGGGCCCCAAAATTGTATCTGATATATGTCTCTGGTAACTAGATTTGCCATTAGGGTTTTATAATAAAATGAATACCTTTTGGGAATCTTTATCCTTCTTATAAATAACATTTCTATATCATAAAGTTGTATTTGACTTTCTTAAAGGTAAAGATACTGTGTAGACCATAAATAAGTACATCCTTACCACTATTTTATAGAAATTTAATTTTCTTCTAAACCAAACATAGCAGGATTTTATTATTTCTTGTGGAACATTACACAATCAAAACGTATATTATCAGGTAGTATTTATGACTCTACAGCATTGAAACTGCTGCCAAAAATATGAATATGTTGTCGTCCAAAGATGAATACAACACTATGAAAAACTATTTTTGGCAACATAAATAGTAAAATTCTGTTATGTTTTGTTTAAAGGACAATTAACTTTCTATTTAAAATTGGTAGGGGTGTACTCATTTATGGGCGATACTGTATAGTGCCTGCTCTAACATTTTGAAATTTATTGTTTCTCATGTTAAACTTTAGATGGAAATACATTGATAATATTAGAAACCATCAACCAAAACTGTCTACATAGGTTTCTATCAGTTTTCAAGTTGGTCTGCCTGGCTATATATGTATCACACGTACAAGCTGCACCAATGGAGCTAGAGGGCTGAACATTTCAACATTTACTCCTTATGTTTAGAGAAAAAAAAACTTTTCTTTGTTTTTAAAAAATTCACCTCCTAAATAGGTTTTTGGTGGGGTGCGGGTGGGGGTTCAATTTGCAATTTTGTGTCTGCTGATTTTTTTTTTTTAAATTCAGACTTTTTTTAGGGATCTCTGCCCAACAAAGTAACTTATTCATTGATCATCCCTTATTCCAGTTTTTTAATTGATCACCCTGAATACGGCATGTTGCCAAAAGACGTTAGTCACGTTACGGTTTCTATTGAGTCACTAACCAGACCTGTTTTATTCTTATTTGGAAGAAATGATATAATGATCTCTGCACATAATTTTTATTAGATGCGTTCAATGCATCTCTATAAGACACTTTTCGATTGGTCCTTTGGTTTTCTAATGTTAAAAATCAATTTTCTCAGTTGTATCATGTTGGATTGATATGAAACTTGGTCCACACCTTAGGGTGAACCATTCTCATTTTCCTCTTCCTCCTACTATCATAACTAGTAATGTTAAATATCAAATTTCTCAGCTGTATCATGTTGGATTGATATGAAACTTGGTCCAGACCTTAGGGTAAACATCCTCATCTTCCCTCTACTATTACCCCAACTAGTTATGCTAAATATCAATTTTCTCAGCTGTATCATGTTGGATTGATATGAAACTTGTTTATTGCCTGGTCATCTTAAGATTATTGGTGACCTGTACAAACATATCTTCACCAAATGTCTGTCTGTCCATGACTGTATGTGACAGCCTACTGCAGAAACCACACAACACAGATTAGTTTTTGAAAACTACATCTCGAAAATAAAAATTTTTTTTCGATTTACACTGTTAATTCATGCTAAAATGGACACATTTTTTGTTCCCGCATTTTCAGCTGAATCCATTGGGTGCTGATGAAAAACTGCTTAATAAATGACAATGTCTTTGTATCATTCATAGAGAGCTTAATGCTAGAATCGATGACTAGAGACTGAGAGCTTTGATGTTTCTTGCTTGACAGCTACTTGATGTTCTAGATTTGGTTTAATGCTTGGAACAAAGACACATTGTCTGTATAAATAGATGTTTAGAACTAGATTAATAAAAGACATGCTTGAAGTAGCTACTCATGTACTTGTAAAATATGAAATACTAAATTTATCTACAGAGTGTCCCTAAAGTCTGGACACATAGGCAAAATGCATATTTTCAATAAAAAAAATTTGAACAAAGTGTTATTTAATTGAAATATTAATAAATAACATCTTCAATGTGTTTTCCACCATTTGTGATGCAAAGTTCACATGAACCCGATGCATTAACTCCACATTTCCGTCAATTTGAGTATTCATTTATGATGCGTTCCCTCAGGTGTCTCGTATCTTTAATCTTCATTGAGTACACCTTCTCCTTTAGCATACCCCAGAAAAAGAAGTCAAGGGAGATAAGGTCTGGTGAACGAGGAGAAAGAAATATAGTTAGTTATAAATAGTGATATTTCCTATGTGTCCAGACTTTAGGGACACCCTGTATATTATTAATACAAACAAATTATGAAAATGAAAAATATTTTCAATTTCAGTGTTGTAGACGTTAAAAATATTAAAATGATAAAATTTCAAAACTGTTTTTAAAATTTAAAAATTAACATTTTTATGAACGTAGTTCCGCCTTGTGTATTGGTGCCTGCCTTCTGAACTACATATTACGTCTGTTTAGACCATTATCAACATTTTTTATGAACATAGTTCCGCCTTGTGTATTGGTGTCTGCCTTCTGATCTACATGTTACGGCTGTTTAGGCCATTATCAACATTTTCCCGAATGCCCTATCCTCATCTTCCCGTCTATTATTAATACATTAAGAGATGAAAGCTGACTGCTGATTGTTAGAAATAATCTCCAGCCAGTCACCACTGTACACCCACCCCTACCCTCCACCAGCATGACAACCCCCAACCCACCCAATGTAAATGGGTGGGGAAAGGGAAGAAAGTAAAACTATTTATTTTATCGCTCAATTTGATATTTCTCTGTTTCCAACAATAACAAGGAGTTCAATCGTCCGAAGAACTATATGAATGTTAATGACCCTTCTCACAACTATAGAACTATTTGAATGTTAATGACCCTTCTTAAAACTATAGAACTATTTGAATGTTAATGACCCTTCTCAAAACTATAGAACTATTTGAATGTTAATGACCCTTCTCAAAATTATAGAAAATATCGTCTTTGGTGAATTAAATCATACAATACTAGACATATGAAGAGAGGCTTGTCTAATTTACATTCCGTTCAAACATCTCTATATTTTATACTACAGAGTTTATTCATCACCGCTACCCACAACAGACCGGTTTAAATACTGTTGCTAGGTTTAGGTTATTCATATGTTCTGACATTTATATGTATCTGGATTTTCCCACCTAACTGTTCATAGTAGAAACTTGAAATTTTGCACACACACTCCCCTCAATGAGTAGGGAAAATGTTTTTTTTTATTCAGATCTTTTTTAGTGATAACAGCCTAATAAAAGGCAAGAGAAGTAACTTATTCATTGATCACCCCTTTTTCCAACTTTTTAATTGATCACCCCCAACACAGCATATATGGGTGGTGGTGATTCATAACTTCCCTTGGAATGCTAGTCTTGTTTATGTTCAATACATCACCAGATGTCACAAGCGTGGCAGACAACATATGCACATTGCTAATTATTATGTGTGGATTATTAGAAACCCTCATCCAAAACTGTCGACATAGTTTTTAGTGGGGGTTCAATTTACAATGTTAAGTTTATGCCAAATTGATCCCTTAGTTTGTGTCCAGCAGCATTCTCACATGTTTTTCTTTTAAATATGGACTTTTTAGTGATCACTGCCAACCACCACTGTTTAATTTACAAGGTAAAAGAAGCATATATAGGTGGCGGTGATTCATACTTTCCCTTGTAGTGCTAGTATCTTTTATATTGCCATTTGCTTTGTTTATTTAAGATAAGTGTTTTCATGGAGACATAGTTTTATGGAATAACAAAAACAGAGCCATGTCATACACATTGAATATTATATTATTATTTTTTTTTTTGGACATGACAATGAAAATTTATTTTCCAGAGAGACAGATCAAAATAAGCATTACTGAATATAAGTAAATGTAGATCATGTGAGTTGTTTTGTTTTAAACAAAAAAAAAAGAAAGAGTTGAACAATTTCTACTTTTTATAGAAACTGATATTCATCTTTTCTATAATCTTGAAATTGGAAAAAAATTAGAAATAACAGAAAACAGTATCGAACTTGCCAATATTGTTTCTTTATTGAATGGTTCATTGCACTTGCTGTATTTGTTTTTATGATTCATTGTTTTTGGTTTTTCTCTTTTTATCGTTATTTATTTTTATTTATTTATCAGAAGAGACCTGAATTGCTAAAGAACATATTGGAAGTGGAACATGGATTCCTAAACTGTAAATACAGGCCTCCCCCGTTATAAGCGCAGGGTGAATGTTGGACCCCAAAATAGCTGGATCTAGCTGCTAAATTGGCAACCCTGGTTATCGCGTCTTGGTTATAATGTGGTTGGCTTCCTTGGACCCCTACACCCACATTATGATGGGGGACGCCTGTAATAATTGCAAGTTGAAAATTAAATTTAAAGAGTGTATATTCAAATGTTAACTCATTACAAAAAGGTTTCATTAAAAGTAATTATAATATAAAGCATTAAACTCAAGAAATTGCAGCATTGTATAGAACAAAGTTTTTTAAATGAAACACAAAAGATGTACCGTATTTAACTTGTTTACAATGCGGGAAATTTAATATAAAATACCTCAAAAATATAAAGGTCTCCAGCGGAAAACCTATTTTGATTACCATATTGTCTCTATCTAATCCGGTTTTTTTATCACCTTTATTTATTGGAACCAAACACATGTCTTTTTTAACCAAAGACATGCATTTTGTTTATAAAACATTAACAAACAATCAGACTGCCCATAACTCACTATACCAAAGTATTCACACCTCTCCCTAACCTTCATACAAAATTTCATTGAAAATAAAGACATTATCCAATTTTAAATTGAAGAAATTATCCAATTTTAAATTACATATAAAATGTAAACAAACAATTGGATCAGCCATAACTCTTTTAATTCCGGGGGTTTCCCTAATATTCTAACAAAATTTCAGCAAAATCGGTCAAGAATTAAAAATTTTAAACCAATTGGAACCAAAAACATGTTTTTAGTTTATAAAACGTAAACAAACAATCAGATAACCCACAACTTACTATACCAAACTCTTCATACTCCCACCCACCTACAAAATTCCATTGAAATATCCTTAAAAATAAAGGAGTTATCTACTTTTAAAACATGGAGGACACCATATTTTAAAATCATTAGTGAAATATAGTCTCTGTCAAAAGTTTTCAAATTTCCACCAGAGACAAAAGAATCAGGTGGGTAGCATTTTACTCGAGTGTGAAAATAATAATAATATATATAGATAGATAGATTACTGATTTTTAGCTACAAAAACTGGGGGTTGCATTATATTCGAGATCGCTTTGTACTCGCGTAAATCAAGTAGGATCAGATCAGATTTGATAATCATTCCAAAATATGATAATTAGCTGTGACAGAAAAATTACACTAAGTATCTTGATTTATCCCCCTTAGGCAGGAGAGCACTTATCGACTTCTGGTAAGGGGGCACTGTTTACGTTCAGGTGGGTGGGCTGCCATATTTAAGGAGATAAGACACATGCTGTTGAGTGCAGTCATTGTAAATGAATGTGAATAAATTGGATCTGTTGATATCTGTCATAACAATCCCATCCCTTATAGACACCATTGATTCAGCGACTTACTAGTACAGTAAGCTATTTAATCCTCAAATCTTTTCCGAAAAATACCTAGAAATTATGGGGTACGTATTACGACTTGTAGCATCTTACCAGCCAGGAAATACGATATCCATTGCACGATAAAAGCCCTGACTTACAGATAGAACTGAGTTGTCATCAATCACAATAAAACGGACATTTTATTGAGTTTTATTAAGTTAGCCGTATAATAATAATAATAATAATAATATATACATAAAGCACCCTTTCTTCGGAACCTCAATACTCAAGTCCCCACTGGACAAAAGTGCTTGAAGACCTGTGTAATCATTGCAGTAAAATATAAGGTCAGTTAAAGAAGAGTATCAACTTGAGCTCAATATTTAAAGAAAATTACTGCAATGATGGAAATTTCCATCATTCATAGTTAATGTGTTAATAAAAAGTTTCTATCCAGGTTAAATTTTGTATTTCCAGCTCTTCAGATTATTAACCAATGCACAATGCACTCTGTAAGCTGGGTTTAATGACAGATATTAACAGATTAAAAATGCAACAAAATATTATGTACTTACAGGTCGTTTTATTCAAATAATGGCCACGGTCAACAAAACACGTGTATCCTTCCAAGTTCTGTCTCTTACTATTTAACACAACACAATACAATAATGGCTGCTTGTTGACCAGAATGTAAAACAGCACCCCCTAGCGGAAGTCTTCTGCCTAAGGGGAATAACTCATGATACTTACTTAACACACTCATTCTTTGTAAATTATTTCACTCTTCTATAATTCATTGTGTCCACACGGATGGTGTAATGCCTTACACGCAGATGGTCCCGGATTCAATTCCCAGTATGAGCGAAGAGTGGGGAAAACTCTTCATTAGGACAAATTTCCCTGTGCACTCGGCAGCCAATTGAGTACACCCTAAGCTGTGTGATTAGTGTGGTTGAGGAGATTGAGGGGGGCACTTTATCTTTTATAATTCATTGTAAACATCAGCAAGGTCATCTGAAAAAAAAGATAGCATAAATACAAGAAGATGCTGTTGATTATATGATTATATATATGACATTTATTATTAGACAGAGCTGGTTAGTCACTCAATAGAAACAGTCACTTGACCCATGTCTTTTGGCAGCATACAGTGTTGGGGGTGATCAATTAGAAAATACAAAAAAGGGGTGATCAATGAATAAGTTACTTCTCTCGCCTTTTGTTGGATCCCTAAAAAGTCCAAATTTTCAAAAAACAAGTTTAGCATACACTTATATTGTAAATTGAACCCCCTCATAAAAACTTATTTTGGGGTGAATTTTTGTAGACATAATAAGGAGTAAATGTTTAAATCTTCAGCCCTCTAGCCCCATTGGTGCAGCCTGTATGTGTGATTTATGCATGCTTACATAGCCAGCCAGAATCGTTTAAAAACTGAAGAAACCTATGTTTACAGTTTTGGTTAGCAGTTTTCAAAATCCGACAATCAATAAAGTAAAAAGAAAAATGATCTTTAGAGATTTCTCTTCATTACACTGAAATGAAATTTTTGAGCAACCTGTTCAACTTGACTCTCAAATTTATATAAAAAAATTTGAATGTTAATAACAAAAGCAATAACTACTGATTGAAGTTACCTCCCTTCCACCTTTAGATAATCTTCTTTTTTTAAAAAAATTCTTCTCAGAAGAAGAGATCCTTTATTCTATTCTCAGAAGAGTTCCACTGTGAATTAGCAATGGTATCAAGTGGTTTATGACATTAAGATGTAATAACATTTTGTTATAAACCACTCTAACTCAGTGTTCCCTCTAAGGTGGATAAGAAAAAATCATGCCATGCATGATATATGAATAAGTAATAAAGAAAAATCAATACACTGAATAAATCATTTCTTTTGCTAAAAGTGTAAAGGCGAGTCATCTTGTTCACGCCAAGTGTACATGTTCACATCGGCCCTAAGGCAGAAGGGTTATTCCCTGAAGTCAGCCTTAGTGCCACTATCAATTCTTTGAATTGTACATCATACTGAGATATGCATACAGAAAAGAGTGAATTTTTTTTACTTGAGTGTAGTAAAATTGCCAGTTGTTGAGTAATTGCAGTGCATTAGATTCCAAAAACTTTGAATTCGACGTTGCACTGCCTAGTGTACTGACTAATATATCTGGCGAATGTCAACTTCATAGAATGGCAGTTGTCGAGTAATTGTAGTGCATTAGATTTCTCGAAAACCGCTGATTCCCAAAACTTCAAACTCTGCACTGCACTGCCTTGTTTTGTGACTAATATATCTGGTGAATGTCAACTTCATACAATGGCCAATTGTCGAGTAATTGCTGTACACATACAGATATTTCTTCAATTGTAGTTAGATTATTGTTCTTAGATATTTACTCTACACTCTCTTTTATTGCACTCAAAAGCTTTTGATGATAAAGCTCTGATATTTCTAAAGTTAGATCTTTGGGAAATGGAGAAGATTCTTTGCTTGCATATGTTTTTCTGTTCTCCTGCCGAGTATCGGAAGGAAGTTGCCTGCTACATCCTACTGCAGTCAGTATCATTCAAAGAAACGTTAAGACGATTGAAGAACTAGAACTTTGAAAAAAGGCGTCTCATAATAAAAAGAAATTCTCTGGATGAGATGTAATCTTTCTAATACAAAGAAAAATGGCTGAAAAGATACAAATCAATTTTCTTGCAGTTTAGGTATAATTGAAAAATTGGTGATAAAGCTAACATCTTTCTGCTTGAATCATGACTTATTATGAATATCAATTTAATCAATATCAATAATTAAAGCAAAGTATAAGAACATGTAGCTCCATATAGTTGAGGATTGGGAGTCAATTTTTGAATGATAAAAATGGGTTATTAGAAACTGTCAACCAAAACTCTCAACATAGGTTTCTTCAGTTTTTAAGTGATTCTGGCTATGTATGTGCCACATGTACAGGCTGCACCAATAGAGCTAGAAGACTGAAAATTTAAAAATTTACTCTTTATCATGTCTAGAAAAAACATTTTTTTTGTTTTTTGAAAACCCCAAATAGTTTTTTAGTGAGGGTTAAATTTACAATGTAAGTTTATGCTAAATTGGTCCCTTTATTTGTGCCTGGCAGTGTTCACAGTAGTTTTTGAAAATTCGGACTTTTCAGTTATCGTTGCACAACAAAATGCGAGAGAAATGATTTATTAATTGATCACCCCAACATGCCATGCTGCCGAAAGACATTGGGTATGTGACAGTTTCTATTGAGTGACTAACCAGACTTATATTCCTATATTTGTTGCTTAACATTAAGATACTAATTCTTTGTGTATACCAAAGAGGTTTTACCTTTGATGTTAAGCAATGAAAACTGTTGAAAAAATACCCTGGCTCCTTCAAATTCTTCTCAATTTGGAATCGGCTAATTCCCATTCGTTCTTAATTTTATTCTGCTTTGGCGTTTTCCGTCATAGCTTTCAATGATGTTTTAACTTTTAGATTTATAGACCCAGGGCTCCAGACTAACTACCGTCCCAAAAAACAATTTTAACCGTTTTGAAGGAAATCTAAACGGTCCCAAAATCAAAATGTTGTTTCTTTACTTTGTTATAATCATCTATAGTTGTTAGTTGCATAATAAAAATACCATTACAATGTTGAGGAAATAAATAATTGTCAAACTCCAGTCCAAATCTTGAGTTGACTTTGTTTTTCTACCATAACAAACTGACAATAATAATCATCACCAAATTTTTAAAAAAAAAGATATCTTTCCTTGACGCCTCGGGACAGAAATAATTTTAATAAAAAAAACTTTTTTTTTGTTCAAAATCACTTCTGTCCCAGGGAAGATATTTGTTCATCTTAATTACATTTTTACTGTCCCCGGGACGACAGGACAATGTTAATTTTGAGCCCCGCATATACCGCTTGTAACCCCTGTGGAACTCTTCACTGAATAGGATTTTAAAAATGGAACTCTTTTGTGAATTGAATTAAAGAAAAAAAAATTTACCAAAAAGTGCAAGGGAAATAACTTTAATCAGAAATTACGCCCCTTGATATAACAGTTGAATTCCCTAGAATGTATTTAAAAGTTAAGACAGGAATGTATCATTTGTAATTAGTATTTAGTTGAGAATTTGCTGGCTGAAAGTACACTACATGCACAAAAAACATTCAAACCGACTACCCTCTGGCAAGAGGTACATGAGTTTGAATCTCACCGGAAGCTTACTCTTTATTTCTGATCCATGCTGTTTGCTCACTGCCATAAAAATGGCGGCTCAAGTTGAGTTGTGATGAAAATGACTAAAAGAATTAAGATGAAGGTAAAAAGTAGTCAAAATTAATAAAATATTCGGTTACAATATTTCATCCAATAAGGAAAAAAATGTTTGTAAAAATTTAATGTATTCTTAAAAATCCTCTGAAATATCATTACCTGCTTAATAAACCTGGTTTTTAGAATGCAATTTCCTGATGCAACAGAAACTAGGTGTTGGATTTGAATCGGCTCCACATCAGGGTTGCTGGTTGCTTCACATGGTTTTTGTCTGAAAGAGAAATAAAAGGCTATTGCAGAATGAACAGAAGGGAAGGTGAATTAATTGAAACCTCTAGACAGAGGCTTGACTGACAAATCTCATTAAATGTTGAGAAATACAGGTGAACTATTATTTCATCTCCATTTGGATAGAGTGCCTGGTCAAAAGAAAAATTGAATAAAATACACAAATAATAAACAAACAAACAAATAATTAAAAAAATAGTCACTCAATAGAAACCATCACATGACCAATGTCCTTTGGCAGCATGACATGTTGAAGGTGATTTAATTAAAAAATTGGAAAAAGGGGTGATCAATGAATAAGTTACTTCTCTTGCCTTTTATTAGGCTGTTATCACTCAAAGAAAGTCTGAATTTTCAAAAAACAAAAAAAACATTTCCCCATCTCATTGAGGGGAGTGTCTGTGCAAAATTTCAAGTTTCTACTATGAACGGTTAGGGCTGGGCAACATCCAGATACATATAAATATCTGGACACATTCCTAAACCCAGCAACTGTGTTTAAACTGGTCTGCTGTGGGTAGCTCATTTTGTTGGGCAGTGATCACTAAAAAGTCCAGATTTTCAAAAAAACGAGCATGAATGCTGCTGGACACAATCTAAGGGATCAATTTAGCATAAATCTACATGGTAAATTAAAAACCCTATTTAGGTGGTGAATTTTCAAAAAACCAAAAAACATGTTTTTCTCTAAACCTAATAAGGAGTAAATGTTGAAAATTTCAGCCCTCTAGCTACATTGGTACGGCCTGTATGCATGATACATACATAGCCAGCCAGCCAAACTTGAAAACTGAAGAAACCTATGTCAACAGTTCTGGTAACAGTTTTGGTTGACGGTATAAGATGTAACATGTAAGGTTGGTGTAATGATAGATATTAACAGATTAAAAATGCAAACAGAAGACATACTCACAAATCCTTTATTGATACAATGACTGTGGTCAACGATTCACACACGTGTCTTCTCAGCTCCCTGATCTACTAATGACAATAACAATATGGCTGCTCCTTCACCAGAACGTAAAACAGCGCCCTCTTACTGGAAGTGGATAAGTGCTCTTGTGCTTAAGGGGAATAACTCAAGATACTTAACACTACAAGTTTCCCTAGTCTTCCCACTTCTCGTCGATTCCTCTTGTCCAGCCACAGTCTTTCTAACTAGTGGTCCCTTAGAACCTGTGCGAGTGGTAGTTGTGATTATCTGTATCTATTATCGTCGGCAGCAGCGATCACGTGACCTTGCAGAGACACTAACTTTGAACAGTTAAATTCTATTTTGGTGGCCCCCTTAATTGGGGACCCAGGGCGTTTCAAACAGCCCCCCACAGCTTCCCATCAGCTACCCTTCTGCCTCTAAAGCATGCAGCCCTTTTGACTTCCTGAATGGCACGCTTAATTCCATGAAGAAAATAACGTTTTATTAAAATTTCATCTAAGAAATGAGAAAATTCCAGGATAAGTAGACAAATGATTACTTCTTTGTTGAAGTAAAAAACAGACCAAGGTGTCTAATATGTTCTGAATCCCACTTCGCATTTAAAGAATTTAACGTTACGTGCCATTACACAACGAAACATTCCGGGTATGATAAATTTAAATGAGACAGATCGGTAGCCTAAATACGCTCTTTTCTAAAAGGCAAACAGAGCTCAGCGAAATGGTGCATGCAAGATATGTTGTTAGCAAAAAAGGTTCCCAACATTGTAAAAATTATTCTGACAGTGAATTTGTGAATTTGTGGCCCGGTTTATGATTAGCAATATCTCATGCCGCCTGCTGTTTGAAAAAGGTTGCCCATGCCTGCTCTAAAGGTTCAGATAATTGAAACCTCTAAACAGAGGCATAACTGGGGATTTGGGGTTTCCCGAGGGGCTTGACTCCTTGCGGAGCCCCCTCCAAAATTTAATGAGATTTGTCAGTAGAAAATGCAGTAGGTGAACTACTATTTATAAAGCTGTTGGGGCTGCCCCTTGATTGGGGGCCATGGAGAGAGGGGTGCAAATCGCATCAGCTCCGCCTCTGCCTCTGCCTCTAAAGATTCTGGATGCATTTGAAAACAAAGTGAATTGATTAAAGCTTAGTCTTAGACAAAAAATTAATCTTTTAATCCTGCTTGGACATCAAGCTGAGATAATTGATTGTTGTTCGCCCACTTGAGATGTGCTTTTTAGATGTGATAGCGTCTTTTGCACCGATCGTCATCACTGACTGACATACCAAAATGTTAATTACAACCCTTGCTCAGTGGTGCCAATTTAGATGTTTTTCATCTAAATCTAGATCTATTTGGTTGCGTCTAGATGTCATAAATTGCTATTTAGATGAT
>VCCN01002475.1:7468409-7491492 GCA_006491835.1 Architeuthis dux
TTGTTGTCCCTTACACTCTCATGAGTTTTTTTTAAGATACTACAGTGCTTTAGATTTCCACCCCTAGGGTATTTTACTAGTTTTATGTGAATTATGTTACAGTTCACAACTTCTAAATGTCTTCTAAATCAATAGTAGCAGTAATAGTGATGTTTCATATATAGTGAGCAAAAATAATTATATACTCCAATACTTCGTTTTATGCTTCGTCTCTGAACAAAACCTCATTATGATGTAGTTTAATACTGCAGTAACTCAACAGCCAAATTCATTAAAAAAGGAATTATCGCTGCTCGGCCGTCCCTGGAATTTCCTGCTTAAATTTCAACCATCTTGTTGCCTTATTGGTGTGCACAAAAGAAATCAATCTGTCAGACAGTCACACTTGGTTTGTGTTTGCGTTCAGGAGTGTTTCCTTCTGCTACATCATACTGCTTGTGCAGCCATTTTGTAATTTATAAAGTACTGTATTTTTGAAAAAGTAAATCTAGTTTTTAACTCTTAAATTCATAAATTGACAATGAAACTCTTCAATGACTAGCATACAAACAGTGGAATTCTTCTATAAGTTGAATTAAAAAAATAAATAAATACACCAAATGGTCAAAGGGAGATAATTTCAATCAGAAGTTATTTCCCTTGAAATTGACATTCTATTTACTTTGAATGAATTTAAGAGTTAATGTAAGCTATTCTGGAAATGGATTCTTTTCTATACATGAAGGCCTGCCATATTTTGAATAAGTGTATATTTATTTCATTAATTAAAAGAACTTAAGTTCACAAAAACTATGTTTTATCTTTCTCTGATATCGAAATAAAAAATTGGAATATAATTTTGCTAATATCTATAACTTTGAGAAGAGAAACCCTATACTAAGTCATTTAAAAAGATTGAATTGAAAATACTTTACTTTTTTTTTCAAATATATCTTTATTCCGACATACAAATGCATAGTGAATCCAATTTAGAAATTTGTGCGTTTTAATTTTTCAAAACTTTAAAGCCACTTAATCCAATGCCACATGAATTAAGAAAAACAAAACAAGTCTGGTTAGTCACTCAATAGAATTAACATAGAAACTTCAGTCTACAACTTTGAGAAGAGTCATTTAGATACCAACTTTTATTTGGTCAATCCCATCTTTTAACCCTTGAAGTCCTAAAGAGCATGAGGCCACACGTAAACAAACATGGCCGAACATCCTAAAATGCACAAGGCCGCACAAGTCTTTCCTGCAATTCTGCCAATTTTCACAACAATCTGCCCACAAGTAAACCCATTTTTAGCCATTTTCTGCTCAATCATTACAGGACTGGGCTTTGGACTTAGAAAATTTTCCACAGGATGTTAAGAGTTGAAAGAAAGGAAGGAAGAAAGATTTTCAACAGGATTTTAAGAGTTAAGTTTTAGCTGAAAGATAGATGTCTACTTTATACAGTTAAACACAAAGGTAGAGATTCAGTTTAGGTAACGTGATGGATACAAAGTAAAGGTCCAGTTTAGCATTATACCTACATTGTAAATCAAACCCCTTGAAATGTGCAAAAATATCCATGTTTTATTTGTCTATTTAAATGTAAATGAAGGGAAGCAACTGCGCCACATCATAGCCGTTAACAGAAGTAGCCTTGATCTGGTTAACGGAAGTTCGCCTCAATCTGGTAAATGGAAGTTTCGGCACTTGATCATCGGCTGGCAACAGCAACCCACATGCTTTCTGTCTCTTTGTTTTCTATCAGTTGAGAACCACTGTTTTAACTCTTGAAGTCCTAAAGAGCATGAGGCCACACAAGTCTTTCCTGCAATATTGCCAATTTTCACAACAATCTGCCCACAAGTAAAGACACTATAAACATTTGAATAAACAAACCCATGTTTAGCCATTTTCTACTCAATCATTACAGGACTGGGCTTTTTCAACAGGATGTTAAGAGTTAATGTTGACATGATTCGGATGTTTTTTTCTTTTTGTTTGCTTTGCACCACCAGAGAGAGAGACTGATAAAAATAGACTCTCTTTCCTTACAGTTATTACATTTTACACCTGAGGAAGGCTGAATCGTCAAAAAAAAAATGTAAAATGTAATATCCGTCAGGAAAGAGTCTCTCTTTTATCGGTCACTTTCCCTACATATATCACATTTTACACCTGAAGAAGGCTGTAACGTTGTGTCAACATTAAAGATGTGAAGAAGAGATTAGATTGTACAAACAAAAGTTGGTATAATTTCGTTAATCAAGGTATTGGAGTACTTGTATTGAAATACAGACACGTATCTTTATGGTAGTATATTTTGTTATGACACTAATGGCTTGGCTCCACAAAGAAAGATTTGGGAGAGTTTTCCACATCTTGCAGGCGCTTAGGTGTGGAATAGCCCTCTGGTCTGCGCTATGAAGTTTTAGGTAAGGTGTGGCATGCATATGACCAAACCTTTCTTCTGCCATAGTTAAGTTTGAGGCTTGTTCAATAAGGCATTATTCTTTTCATTCTCTAGTGTTAATTTATCTATCGCAAGTTTTAGCCTTTGTGAAATATACTATTTCATATATGTTATCATAATACGCGCCTCTCCTGTTATAACGTGGTTTGTTATATAACACGGGTGGATGGTGGACCCCCAAATATTAATCTAGTTCCAAAAGAGCTAGATCAAGCTCCAAAATAGCTAAATTGGCAACCCTGGTTATCTTGGCTTATAACATGGTTGGCTTTCTTGGACCCCAACACCAGTGTTATAACAGGGGAGGCCACTGTTGCATTTTACAGAAAGCATCTCCAGTCTCAAACTCCCTCCTCCCTGTGCGTGGCTGATCAATGATCCAATCAATCAATATTGCCTTCATAACAAAACATGTATTGATTTTTCTGCTGCTTCTATTCCCACATGCAGCTGCTGCTGCTTCGACCGCAACAGCAACCATGGTTGGGAAATGATTTAGTAATTATGATTGCTTCATGCACAGCTGTGCATCAGTGAGAGGTTAGAAAAAGAAAAAAAGAGAGATGTGCAGTACGTTGTATAAGAACATTTTGGGAGGACAGCTATGAGCGCAGAAATAGAGAGAGAAAATTGTTGAAGTGAATAAAAAAATAAGTGTATTTGAAAGGAAATCTACTTATATTATGAGAATTATGATTTTTTCTTCTGTTTCTCTATCTGTAACAATGGACTCTTCCACTTGCTGATAAAAACATCTCCTACCTACCATTTGAAACTTCATTTCAGTAGTTTCTTTTCTGAAAAAGATCATGTCATAGAAATTCAAATATATCCGTGAATTCTTTTTCACGGGGATTAAATAGTGATTAACTTAGAATCACGCAGAGAGCCATGGAAAGAGCAATGGTAGTGATAACTCTAAAAGAAAAAGATCAACATGGATCAGAGGGAGGACTAGAGTGACGGACATTATACAAATAATTAAGCAGCAAAAATGGAGATGGGCTGGTACACCTAGCAAGAAGAGATGACAATAGATGGGGAGAAAAGACTAACGGATTGGTGCTCATGGGACAGTAAATGAAGTAGGAAAAGACCAGACACAAGATGGAGGGACGAGATAGAAAAGTTTGCTAATAAGATGTGGCGATCTAGGTCGTCATGGAAGGAGATGGGAAAGGCATTTGTCCAGCAGTGGACTTATGACTGATGATGAATAGAAATAAGATTTTAAAGAGAGAGAGAGAAAAAAAGGACATGGGATTAGTACCAAAAAGAAAAAGAGAAAAATAAAGAGAAATGGCAAAAGAAATCTTGGTACTCTGGTAATAGTGGAGTCCAGGGCATAATATGCATAAAAGACAAAAGTTATTCCCCTTGCATTATTTTATTAAAATAAACTGTTATACAAAATTATTTGATAATTTATTTTAAGATTGTGTAACAAAATTATTGTTTACCTCTGTCAGTGAAGTTTATTAAATTGTTTTGTATTAAAATAAATTATTGTTTTGTGTAGTTTTTTTAATCAAATTCGTAAGGGATTTTTTTTTCATGTTTACTTCAAATAAGTAATTTAATAAAATAGGAATAACTTTTAGTCTTCTATACATATTATGCCCTGGATCCCACTATTACCATAGGACCGAAATCTTACTATAATTCACCACATGTCTGTCCGTCTGTGTTAGCAAAACTCAAATACGGCCAGAGGTATGACCACCAAATTTTCTGTGGTTCCTACTGCGACCCGGGACCAGGTTTTTTAGCAAGTAAGTTTTTGAAAAATCCCCACCCCAGTTTTTAGTGGGGGTTCAATTTACAATGTAAGTTTATGCTACATTGGTCCCTCAGTTTGTGTCTGGCAGTTTTCACGCTTACCTAAAAATTTACTATCTCACTATAATTCACCAAGTGTCTGTCCGCCCACCTGTCATCGCAAAACTCAGGAACCACACTACACATAGCCATAAAACTTTCTGTGTGTACTAATGGTTTTTTGAAAATACCAACATTTTTTTTAAGGCAGGTTTTCAGCTAATAATAAAGAATACAAGAAAGTAGTAAAATAGTTGGAGACACAGGTTATCACTAAATCTTGGAGCAAGTCAATCAGATTGGATGGTATTTATTTCTGGGTTAGGACTCTATATATTTCACCAGTCACGCTGGTCTCTTCAGGCATTTTGAAATAATGGAATTGTGAGCTAACATATTTTTGCAACGAATGCATTGATTTCTCACCACGATTGAACATTGTCAAGGGAAATAACTCTTTTTAAAGAAGAATACAGTGTTATTGTGGATTACTCAATCCTAGTCAAGCCCTTGTGATCCAAATTGAATGTTTGGATCCATTATGATTTTCTGGAAAGTCTCCTGGTCTCAATGTTGGGGCAAACACGTTCTATGATCTGAACATTAACCTAAGACATACTGTGGTTCTTCTGAGCGAAATGTTTTCCTGTTGCTTCTGTGTTCTACCTAATATAGCCAAGGTGTTCCATGAAGCGATCTTTGATCAGGTTTGCCTAGAGATATTGGACCTTGCACTTTTCTCACATATTATGACATATACAGGGTGTCCCTAAAGTCTGGACACATAGGAAATATCACTATTTATAACTAACTATACTTTTTGAGTTTTTTTGAAAATATGGATTTTGCATGTGTGTCCAGACTTTAGGGACACCTTGTATAACACCTTTTGTGTTACAATTGAGCAGGGGAAAGAAAATGAAGTGACAGGAATGAAAGGTAAAAAGACGGAACTGTGGTAGATAAACAAGATAAACAAATATACAAAAGAAGTGCATGGAAGATAAGAGAAATGTCAAACATAAATTACACTGTGCAACTTTTTAAAACTTTTTCTTTGTTGTCTCTGGGTAATAAGTGTTATTTTCTGATTGATTATGTCTAAAAAATATAGAAAATATCTATTATTCCCTTCAAACTTTGCTTCTGTGAGAAGAACTGATAATTTGAAATCTACTTATTTTCAATTGGGCAACGGGCGAATTTACACATTTTTAATCACATAAGGTAAAAAAAAATTTTAAAATTACGTACATATATCACTGTCGTGGTCACAAAAGCAAAATTTGAAGGGAATAATAGCCATTTACTATATTTTTTGCACATAAGCAATCAGAAATCGCGTTGCACAGTGTTATGATAGATAAACTCAAGTGATCATTTGTATAAGAATAGAATGTTTGTTGTGGGTGTTTTTGCTGTGGTGAGAGCATTAGACACAATAAATAACCAAATACTTTTCACACATAAGCAATTAGAAAAAAAACACTCTCTACCCAGGGACAAAAATCGTGTTGCACAATGTAATTATTTGAAAGTAAAGGAGAATGAACTTTTAAAAAACCATAAAATCTTGAAGAGAAAAAGAAAAATAGATTTTTACTTTTGTCTATTTTAGGAATGAATTAATTGGGAGAATTAAAGAAAAAAATATTGAACCGAGTATTTTTATTCCACTTCAATCAATGACCTAGTAAATTGTTTCTTAAACTGGTGAATGATTCATCTTGGGGATGAATGAAACTAGAGGGGGTGAATGAAGGCTGAATGAAACAGGAAGGTTGAATGACTTAATTTACTCAGATATTTATGTTTTCTATTCTTAAAAAAGTAATTTTTGTGATAAAACTGTACAATAAGAAAACATTATTTCTAAAAATCTAATTCTAAGTTCTAAGAATGGTGTTTGCTAAATTTATGAAAACTAGAAGAATCCTAATAATTCTTTGTGTGGATTCTTGTCACTCCTAGATTTCTTCATATATTTTTAGGATGTTCAAAAAAGATGAATAAAATAAACACTTAAGAAATGAGTTAATTTATGCTTTTTGCCCAGGATACAAAATGAATTCAAATTATACACAAAGGAGAATAGGATGAAAATGATCAAAAACAAAATGAAATTTAGTCACGGCTGAATGAGATTTTGTAATAAAGACTTGAAAGTGAATGACACCGAGGTAGTTTAAGAAACACTGACCTATTAGATCCACGGAGTGCCTTGATAGTGCCCATCTCTTCTCCAAGTAATATGTGACAGGTTGTACTGAATTACATGGTACCATCAGCAAGAAGTGGAGCCAGCCTGCCTTAGGGGCTCCACTGCTGGTTTGGAATCAGAATTGTCTGTCTCTTAGACTGGGCTCTCTATCCTTGGTTGGCAACCAGTCTACACTACTATTTACACCATAGCTGGAAGGGAGACCAAGGCTAGAAGCGCCCACTCTGCTCTGCTATCTACCCATACTTGGGGGAAGGAGTGGATTCATGCCTTTCCCAAGGGCATTAGTATGAAGTGAATGCCAACTGTCTCAGCCAGATTGATTGATTGATTTGTTTAGCAGCATATCAACCCTTGATGGGTCATTTAATGCTGAAATCAGTTTAAAATTCCAAAAAATAGAGTCTTGCGACTTTGGTGAAAGGTTTTTTTTAAAATTAATTTCTTGCGACTTTGGTGAAAGAACAGGTGGCCCCTGGTTGGTGGGGGTCCTACCCCTCTGCAGGGGATGCAGTTGCCGCATTCTAGGCCCCAGCCGACAGGGCCAGTCTCTGCCAGAATCTAGAAGTAGAATAAAAGATTTGTTCTGAGGATTAACTGATTATGGATGCGATTTTATTTGCTTTAAAAAAAAATGCTGTAAGTCTTTTGTCACCTTTGAATTTTTTTTTTTATTTCTTTGGCAGCTTGTTGAGGGTGATCAATTAAAGAATTAGCAAAAAGGATGATCAATGAATAAATTACTTCTCTTGCCTTTTGTTGGGCTATGATCACTAAAAAAAGAAATTCACAAACGTGCACGCTGCCGGACACAAACCAAGGGACCAATTTAGCATAAACTTACATTGTAAATTAAATTCCCACTAAAAACCTATGTAGGGTAAAGTTTGCAAAAGAAAAAAAAAATTTTTTTTCTTGACATAATAAGGAGTAAATGTTAAAATTTTCAGCCCTCTAGCTCCATTGGTGTGGCCTGTACATGCAACACATACATACATAGCCAGAATCACTTAAAAACTGAAGAAACATATGTTGACAGTTTCTAATAATCTCTGAAAAGATAGTGTCTTTGCCAATTGTTTTATTAAGAGTTATTTAAAAGAATTACTTTTCTTTCTTTCCCAATTGAATAGAAACTTTGGGAATGGAAACATATTTCTCTTGATGCTTCTTTTAGTTTAAATTTGTGAAGGATTCTCTGGAAGTCTGTTCCAGAAGAATTTCATATTTATTGTCAAGGTTGTTCCTTTTATAGATTTCAATGCTGAAAGCAAATCTCTCTAAAAAAAGGATCGGCTTTTGTTGATATTTAGTGTGGCTGCACCTGTGTTGCAATCACACTATTGTTCTTCTATGTATTTTAAAAATTTATTTCTTCTTATTCTACTCATTTTTGTTGCCACTCCTCCTACCGTTTTTGAGATATCAACGCTAATTGGTGTGTCTTAATGCCATGTATTGTGCTTACATCTAGTTTTGAAAAAGTTAATTTTTCAAGGTTTTAGAGGAGAGGTTCTATTTACAATGTAACTTCTTCTATTTGTACAGTTTTGAAGTATTCAGTTACTCCCCTTGTGGAGGTTGTAATTTTTTGCGCTTTTGTTAAGGTTTTTGCTGATTCAGTTGCTATTGACAAGGCAGTGATAACTTGTTGTTAATAAAAATAGTGATCTAGATATTTGTTTTAGTGAGCCAATTTTGACTCCCTTTGAGGAATGAACTCACTGTTTATAGCTTGCAAGATCAGCATAGTAAGTAGGGGCTGAAGATGCAGTGATGTAAATGTAAGAATTCAAGTTGGAGATGTATAGGTTTCATACTGTGTAAGTATAACATGTTTATTCAGGAGACAGAAGAGTTCCATTTTGGTTTTAAATCATTTTCTATTTTCCTTGTTAGTTATTCCCAGTGAAAGAAAAATCATGGATATTTTTGAATTTCTATGAGATGATTTTTTGAGAAACTACTGGATTCGTTTCAGTGGGAGTGTGTTATGTTGTTGATGATGATGTTCTTTTCCAGCTGCGTTGTTTCTCTTAAATTGGTATGGTGTGCTGGGACTTGGTGCATAGCTGGTTTATTGGGTGTCATGAGAGTGTGTATCTGAATTGCATATCTGCTCTGCTGGGTTTTGTTGATGCTGCAAGATGATCAAATGAATTTTTCACTCACAAATGAAAACTCAGAGTTCAAGATTATACATATGTATATTTATTCGGGTGGCTTACAATAGTGTTGGCTGGGTTAACCATTCTTTTTAAGTTTTGTCAAAACAAAAATCATAACATTTGTAACTATTGATAACTGCTTAAGTTCTTAAAGGCTGGACAGCACTGTTTACTAAAGACATCAATCAAACTCTTAAACGGGTTAACTACTCCTCACTACTACTGTTGTTAAGATCGTTTCTCAATTGAGAGAGACGTGGCTCACATCTGAGATGTAGCAGACAGCATTTCAAGTGTGTCCTGTCCCTTCCTACACCCTGGGTGTGGGCGGACAAACGCAGTCATACTGACACATACATATAAAAGGCCCGGTCGAAAACTGCTCTCTGAGTTCATTTGTCTCCTATATTTATACCTGAAATTATTTAACTAACACGTATATTTTTCAATCACAAATGCATGACATCATTCATCTTATGTGGCAATATCATTGTTTACCAATTGTAAATTCCTATTTAACTTGTTAACATTCCAATAGTCATTATTTTGAAATTCCAAACGTTGACCTATCAATCATATAACAATTGCGTGGTCAGGTTGAATTTTTATTTCTACACACTTAAATACATTTTCAACACCCGTGACAATTTTATCTATCTTTTTATTTATTGGTCCATCTATCTATCTATCTAATCTTCCATTCTTCGACTCCCTCCTAAGCGGTACTATGGTATGAGTGTCCATTGTTTCAAATGCTTTTAGGAGATATTTTCATCAGGGATATTGTTACCTTTAAATGGTGTCCATTGTTTTGGACAAAAACAATAAAAAATCACATTGTTCATTATATAAGTATATTCTCTCATGAGCTTTTGAATCTCAGTCCTGTAAGCTAAATCAATAAGTGCTGCATAGAAAAAGCAAGGATTTAAGCTAAGAATTTCTTAAGAAAATTCAAATAACATTGATGGAACTTACAAACCATCAATGGAGCTAGTGGGCTGAAAATTTAAACATTTACTCCTTATTATGTCTAGAAAAAATTTGTTTTTTGAAAATTCGCCCCCCAAAATAGATTTTTAGTAAGGGCTTCAATTTATGCTAAATTGGTCACTTAGTTCATGCCGGGCAGTATTCACAATTGTTTTTTTAATCATTTTTTTAGTGATCACTACCCAACAAAAGGCGAGAGAAGTAACTTATTCATTGATCACCCCTTTTTCCAATTTTTTAACATGCTGCCAAAAGATATTGGTCACATGACAGTTTCTATTGAGTGACTAACCAGACCTGTTTTCAAAAGTGTTTAGTTGAATATGTACAGGTATACCTTGATTAGTGCGGTTAATTCGTTCCAAGATTTTCCATACTGTTCAAAACCCAAACCGTGCTGTTCAAGGTCTTATTATAATTTACTGTGTTTTTTCCAGCTTATACTTGGTTACATTAATTTGTACAGCAATACCGTAACCGTACTCCATCAAAACCCGCACTTATCAAAATGACCTATTCAAGGTCTTATTATGATTTTTTATGTGGTTGTTGTTTTCAGCTTATACTTAGTTACATTAGTTTATACAGCAATACCGTAACCGTACTCCATCAAAACCTGCACTTATCAAAACCGACCTATTCAAGGTCTTATTATGATTTAATGTGGTTGTTGTTTTCAGCTTATACTTAGTTACATTAATTTGTACAGCAATACCGTAACCATACTACATCAAAACCGCATTCAAGGTCTTACTGTACTTTGTTTTCCCAATTTGAGCATCTGGTTTTATAATCTCTTGCTTCTCTTTTTTCTTTTTTTCGGTCTTTGGACCCCAATTCTCTGCGGAATGTTTCTGATAGCACATGATTCTACATTTCTTACTCATATATTTCATTTACTCCCTTTTCAACCAATAAGCTTTCTCTTAGCTAATTAGAACAGAAATCCTGCGATACGATTGGTCAAAACTTTGTTATCCGGGCTGTAATTCCCATCAGAGCAAATGCAATTTATATTAGTCTCATTTTAATAGTGCATACAAGAAAAAGCGGTGTTATCACCCACATCGTTTACCATTAACACACTTTGTACATTCTTGAGTGTCTAAGTTGCAATAAATGAACCGTTTTTTTATCAGCCTTTAAGGTCTGTTGGCATGGGCGTCCACTGCCAATCTTCGAGGGGGTGGGGTGCAAAAGGTTATATTTGGGGGGTGGGGTGCAAAAGGTTATATTTTCAGGGGGTGCAAAAGGTTATATTCGGAAAATATATTTGTGGCAACCCTGTTACCAGCGAAGAATAATACCATCTTTTTATATCGGTACATTAAGTTGGGGTTACATAAAACAATTGTACAACACCATTATCCTTTATTGACTATAAGTTTCCAATTTTCAAATCTCTCGCCCTAGGTGAGAAGGCCTGATTCAGGGGGGAGTCAATTACCTGTTTGCCCTCCCCAGTGAACGCCCCAGGTTTCCTAGTCATGTTCACTTTCATTATCAATAATAATTTTTTTTTTGTTATTCGTAGGTTTTGTCAATGAAATTGAATAAACATGACTGACGGTTTCTATTGAGTGACCAACCAGACATGTTCTCTTAACATCTGATCTGGCCTGTATTGGTGGCTGAGGTAGTTGTAGATTTCAAATGCTGATTTTCTAGAGAGGCCCTCCCCATTTGAAAGAGTGATGCAGCACAATCTTACTCCTTCTTCATATGTGACCTTGTACCAGATTAATCTACACTCGTGGGTGTCTGCTGCCACATTTCCGGGGGGGGCAAAAGGATATATTTCCGAGGTGGGGGAATATATTTGGAATATATCTTAGTGGCAACCCTGTTACCAGCGAATAATAATACCATCTTTTTTACATGGGAACATTAAGTTGGGGTTACATAAAACAATTGTACACCACCATTATCCTTTATTGACTATAAGGTTCCCACTTTCAAACCCGCTCACCCTAGGTGAGGAGGCCTAATCCATGGGAAGTGGAATTCCCCGTTTGCCCCCCCGATCAGCAGACACCCATGGACATAGGCCTTCCCCAATAGTATTTTTTGGTGGGGTTTTGACCTTTTAGAATATTTTTATTCACAAATAATAAATATTTAGCTTTTTTTTTCTTTCTTTTAGCAATCATTAGTTCTGATCTTTTTTTATAAGGCCATCTTGAATGTCAGTGTTTGATGCAAGAATATTTATAGATGATTAATTGATACTTCATTTGATTTAGTAAATATCCGGGCTGACCTATTGCCCCCTCCTTGTCATAGTAAATGCCATATCCTGTTTGCAAAATAGGTATGCATCTGTATTATACTTGTATATAAATAAATGTGTAAACATTTCTCCATGTCCGTGTGAGAACATGTACAGTCATCAAGATATTTTGTTCAATGCACAAGCATTGGTGCACTAAGAATTTAACGTTACTAACTGAAAACCTGACTTATAGGCGGAATTTCAACTTTATATAGTTATACAAAAAGGTAAAGTTTCAGTTTAGCTAACCTGACAGTCATAGAAAGTAAGGGTCCAGTTTAGTATACCTACATTGTAAATTGAACACCCCACTAAAATCTTTAAAAGTTTGGGGTTTTTCAAAAACCTATATGCTACAAATATGCTCCGTGGTCCTATTAGTAACCATAGAAGGTGGCCATAGCTCTAGCTAAAAGGATAGATCTTTGGTGAATTAGTAAGAATATACTGGGCTGTCTACTAGGATATTTATATAGTAGGTGGCAGTTCAGTGTCATCAATGTTTCTCAAAAAAATTCACCAAGCCAGATGAATAAAATGTAATCATAGATTGCAAAATTTGATATTTGATGTTATAATCGCTATACAGATTTGACATTTTTTTTTATTGAATTATAAACATAGACCCAATCTGACATGAATACTTGACAGAAGTTAAAGATTCAGTTAAAAATTCTCAGTGTCATAAAATAAAAATCAAACATTCAGGCTTCAATATATTAGATTACCAAAAGAAGATGATATAGTCTTCGTTCTTATTCAAACGAATGCTGTCAAAATTGAAGGCACTATCAATAAAAAGTATAGTTTCATTGTGACAGTTCTGATCACAATAGGAGGTCTGGAACCAAACAGACTAGAATCTGCTGATGAGACACATTATTTTTGCTAAGAATTTATTGGTTGGGTGAACAGAGCTACATAAGAGCCCCCCCACCTGTTCTGTCAAAACTTTTTGTATTAATATCATGCAACAAGAACTTGTGATGAATAACTGTCTGACATTGTGACTTTCAAAGTTACAAATGATGCCGTACACAGAATTTATGGTACATTCACTCACTTCGGATCTTCTGCTCAAAAATCAATGTATTTATGTAAGATTCTTTGAATGATTTTTACAAAACTGTGCATGGCTAAATGTAAGGTTGGTATAATGACAAATATTAACAGATTAAAAAGGCAACAAAAGACATACTCTCACAGATCCTTTATTCATACAATGACCGCAGTCAACAACACACATGTGCGTCTTCTCCGATCTCCTAATAACAATATGGTTGCTTCTTCACCAGAACGTCAAACAGCAACCCCTTACCGGAAGTTGATAAGCACTCTCCTGCCTCAGGGGAATAACTCAACAAACTTTAGTGTTAAGTAAGTATTTTAAGTAATTAATTTTAAAAAAACGGGGGGAGGGGTAGCTGAAAAGATTATTGTCAAACTACAAGACAAAGTCAGGAATTGACTTTACTTTCCTACCGTAACAAGAACAATCTTCACTAAAATTTAGGGTGTAAACCGATATGTAAAATCCCTGTTCCCCTAACATAATTTGAACCCATGACCTAGTGTCTTACTAACTAAGCTAAATTGACAAGTCTTAGATGTTAAGTACACAGGATTTATGGCACTCAGATTTTGATTTTTCTGCTCAAAAATTAATGTATTTATGTAAAATTCTTCGAATGACTTTTACAAAACCATGCATGGCTAAAGTTCATTAAATAATTAATTTGTTTTAAAAACGGGGGCGGGTTACCGACTGCTGCTTGAAGCAGAATCTGTTGGCTGCATATTTTACAGACTTGGATGCAAAAAAAGGCAAAAGATTATATGAAAATTGTTATTTTAAAAAAAAATTCAACCTAACAATGTGGGCTGTGGATTCATGGAGACATGCTGAATCCAATTATACTTTTATTTTTTCTCTGGGATGCATAGTTCTCGAGTTATAAGAAACAAACATGCATACTAGAGGTCTATAGAATCCGGAACAATATACATAGAGTGGATATTGATGTTCATTGCTCAAAATGCTATAAGAAAAAATGCTGACTTTATCTATCTGCAGTAAAACCAGAGGACACAGCCATAAACTACAAATTCAGACTTCCACTGTTGTTAGAAAAGATTTCCTCAAGAGTGGCAAACACATGGAACAGCCTAAGTGAAAAGACAGTCACATCCAAGAATATCAATATTTTTAAAAATAATCTTTGTTCTGATATCGGGCATACCAAATTTAACTACCATTTTTCTTATTCATTTAAACCCATCCCAAATACACTGAAGCTGGCTTAATGACGCAATTAACAGCTGTCAAAAAAGCC
This sequence comes from Architeuthis dux, assembly GCA_006491835.1. Taxonomy (NCBI): domain Eukaryota; kingdom Metazoa; phylum Mollusca; class Cephalopoda; order Oegopsida; family Architeuthidae; genus Architeuthis; species Architeuthis dux. Next base: position 7,482,664 of record VCCN01002475.1, read on the forward strand.
TATTTCAAGTATATATTACTATTTTAGATATAAAGAAAATAGAAGACATAACTGAAAAAATATCTGAAATGTCAAAATTATACATTTAAAACTTATATCCATTATTCAAGTATTTTGTCATATTTAGTACAAGACTATTCTCTATTAACTTTTGTTGATTATCTATGTTATAATCTGTTATTATCTCTTTCTTTCTCTCATCCTTCAGGGTGTTAAATTGAGACTCCAAATTCTTTCAAACTGATGAATGTTTCCAATGCGTTTAATTTTTCAGAAATTGATTATCTAAGGACATTAACTGATGCAATACTATATTGAAATCTCATACTTAACATTTAAATTCATATAAAATCATTCAATTTCAAGGGAAGTAACTTTAATCAAAAGTTACTTCCCTTTGAAATTTAAAAAAAAGGGGTTTTCTATTCAATTCACAAAAGAGTTCTATAATGTTTATGCTATTCACACAAGAGTTCCACTCAATATATTGAAATCTCATACTTAACATTTAAATTCATATAAAAACATTCAATTTCAAGGGAAGTAACTTCCACTGTAAATTATGAGCAGTTACCAGTGGTCTATGAATTTAAGAGTTGAAATTTAATTTCTCTTGTGGTATCAGTTTGTATTGATAAAACTCTAAGAATTCTTGATCTTTTTTAAAATACAGATTTGGTGGGTTAGTTTATTTTTAGTTAAACATTTATTATTTTGCTGTGGGACTTGAATGTTTACAGTCTGTATTAACATTGATATGAAATTATTTGATTCATTGTCGGAGACCTTTTTTTAAGTGTTGGTAAAAATTAATAATAGCATTTTTCTAATGAAAACAATACAGGTCTGGTTAGTCACTCAACAGAAACCGCCATGTGACCAATGTCTTTTGGCAGCATGCTGTTGGGGGTGATCAATTAAAAAAGGGGGATCAATGAATAAGTTACTTCATTCACCTTTTGTTGGGCAGTGATCACTAAAATATTTTTTTAAAACAAGCATGAATGTTGCTGGACACAAAGGATTAATTTAGCATAAACTTACATTGCGAATTGAACCCCCACTAAAAACCTATATTACTATACATAATGAAGAGTAAATGTTTAGATTTTCAGCCCTCTAGCTCCATTGTTGTGGCCTATACACGTCATACATAGCCAGCCAGACCAACTTAAAAACTGAAGAAACCTATGTTAACAGTTCTGGTTGACGGTTTCTAATAGTCACTTGCTTTTAGAAAAGTACACTAATATAAATGAAACATTATGGTAAACAAGATCATGACTGTATAATTTTGAATTTTAGAAGAAAAAAAGTTCTGTTAATATTCATAAAGGGTAGAATTTAGCTACTTACCCTTGATTCCCTTTCTTATACCAATTGGATGAGTTCTTATATTCTGTTTTGTTGTTTTTCTGAAAGAAAAAGGTTCAAAATTACTGAAAATAAACTTGTATTACACATAACCATATATGTTTTAAACTAGTAAAACAAATGGTTCTGACCATGGACTAATATTTGTATAATGTACAGGTCTGTTTGGTCACTCAATAGAAACCGTGATGTGACCTACATCTTTTGGCAGCATGAAGTGTTGGGTTTGATCAATTCAAAATTGGTAAACGGGGTGATCAATGAATAAGTTCTTTCTCTCACCTTTTGTTAGCTAGTGATCACTAAAAAGTCTCAATTTAAAAAAAAAAACAACCATGAATACTGCATGATATAAACTGGTGATCAATTTAGCAAAAACTTACATTGCAAATTGAACCTTCCACTAAAAAGCTATTTAGGGGAGGAATTTTCAAATACATACATACATACATATATACACACAGCCAGCCCAACCAACTTGAAAACTTAAAGAAACCTATGTTGACAGTTTTGGTTGTAGGTTTCTAATATAACTCATTTTTGGAGAATGGAAATTCTGTCTTGGTTGAAGTCAGTGGCTAAGTATGTAAAGATTGTGCAGCTTTTTGAAACAGAAAAGATTTGGTTAAGAATATTTATTGATCAATCAGTATAAAATAAGTCTATATACAGTAGACTCCCTGTTTTTATAGCACCCTCGGGGGGGGGGAGTACTGTCATAACAAATTTGCCATTATAATGGGTGGATTATTCACTTTTTAATTAGCTCAGGAAAAGGTATCATCATCATAGTCCTTTAATGTCTGTCGTTGGACATAGACCTTCCCCAAGATTTGGCAAATTTCTAAATCACGGACGAAGCAACGCCAATATTTTCTGAACTTATCTAGATCATCACAGCATCTTATTTTTTGCCAGCCACAATTTTGCATATGATCTCTGAGGATCCACGTTGTGAGTCGTGATGTTTAGCAGTTGTCTGGCATTCTTGCAACATGACCAGCCCATTGCCATTTGAGTTTGGATTTCATGATATCTCAGACTCCTGTTTTTTTCCCTAATATACGGTACAGTCTTGTGATCTCTCCATCTGATGTTGCGCATGATCCTCTCTTGTGTATATTGCATGATTCTTAGTTTGAGAGCCAATCTTTTGATTAGGTTCCATGTTTAGTCTTGTGGGAATATAAAGACAAACGTGCTGTCAGAACACGTGTGTGATTAAATAGTGCCATTAAAATGAGTATCGTTACAAAAAGAGTTCACTGTATACCTGAAGATGACGGAAAGATATGGAAGCAATAAAAATGTTATCAGAAATCTACTTTATGATGAACAAATACAGGGTTTGATAAAGTGATTTTGTGCCTCGTAATACAGAATTCTGACAAAATGTACCTCCAAAATGCAAAGCTAAAGTTTTGTTAATGGCACACATTTTGCACATTGATTCGAAATTTCAGTTAAAAACAATCAACCAATGAAGAACAAAATGAGACTTTTTGCATTCAATGTTTATTTATCCATAAAAGATAGTTTAAATCTCTCGTTCTTCATTCTAGATCTCTGTATTCCCTTATCACTTGTTGTTTTTATCTTTTGTGCCTCCCCATGAGTAGGTTTGCCTTGTTGTGGCATTAATGCATGTAATATTTATGTAGCTTTTCGTCTGTATGTTTTAATGTAAATAAACAAGCTGAAACGGAAGCTACCCCAGAGGGTGCCTCGTTTCCGATACCAGAAGTGAGGGCCTGCAACTGGCAGATGAGAACTCTTTTGACTAGCTGCTGTCAACCTGAACACATCATGTCTTTGTTTCTCTCTTTTTTTCTAAACACAGCTAAATATGGTTTTAACCAAACACATTTTAACACAGAACATAACAAACCAACAAGGACATAATACTGTGTTACCATGCTTTTTCATGCCCTCAACAAATATATTATCAACATTTCAATGGGTGTGTCTGAAAGATGCTTAAGAGTATGGAAATCGTCTATCAAATAAGGATAGCTTTTAAACTCTGATACGGCTTCCAGTAAAGCATAGCCTGATACCACCTACACATAGCTGAGCTTATAAGACATTATCCAGTCAATACAGACTGTTTGAAAAGGTTAAGCCTTTGAGACAGAGTAACACAAATCACATGTATTGAAAATAATTCCTCAAATATTGTGTACATTGGGATCCAATTTCCTTTTTTGTGGCAGCATTACTTCTCGACTTGACATTTCAGTAAAAACCTTAGTCCTTCAACTTTGAAATGCCCTGTGGCCTTCCAAGATCTTCCAACACATTTTCTTCTTCATATTATTATTATTATTATTATTATTATTAGTAGTAGTAGTAGTAGTAGTAGTACAAGAATTATATCTGTATTTTGAATTCACAATTTCGCCAGCATTGCATTTCTCATATCTTTATCTCATGTCGTTTCCATGGAGGAGAATATATTAGAAACTGTCAACCAAAACTGTCATGGAAACTGTCACCATAGGTTTCTTCAGTAGAAATTTCACGAGAATTTGATCATCATATGAAGGTTGTGAAACCAACTGTACAGGTTGTTATGATCCAATAAATATTTTTCTACAATATTCGCTCTACTAATGTATTGAGCCTTCTTTTGTTGGAAACAGAGGTCTATTAATATACTTATACAGAATTGTGACACATACTTGTAACCATTTACTATATATATATTATGTATATGTTTTTGCTTCATCTGCAACCATGTGAGCAAAGGACAACCAACTCTGATGTTATCATTATTTTGTCTGTCTGCAGAAAAAGAAAATATTTAATGCAACAGAAAATCTCTGCCAGAAAATCTGCTAAAAATTATATTCATACGTGGCTCATGGGAGGCCTTAACTTTGTTGTAAATAACTTGCTTTTATTTTCTATGTCTATAAAACAAATGTGTGACTGCGTATGATAAGTGTCGAACGAACCATTTTTAAAAAGTTGATATTTTCATTATTTTTAGAGCTACAATGCTCAGTTTTCTTTTTATTTTGATGCTTGAACACTCTAAATCATAATGCAGAGTGTTCAAACTTTAAATGGCAAACAGTAAGGGTTTGATTTAGCATTATAATTACATTGTAAATAGACGGAGGGTCTATTTACCCCATCCACTTCAAATCCGTAAAACAATTTTTTTTAAAACTGTATGTAAGCGCAATATGCAGCATTAAAGATTCCCAAATTAGTGTTTGAATCTCAAAACTGTAAGAGGAGAAAAAAAGAGTGGAATAAGAATAAAGAATAACAATCCTGGCTGCTGCAGGGTCAAACTTATATGTCCATACCACATAATATCGCCAAAAGTTCATGTATGTGCACACATTATCTCCAAAAGTTCTCAATGAAATTTTGTGGAAGGGTAAAAAATATAAACCGTATAAACAAACACTACTGACTTTTTGAGAATTCAGAAGAAAATAAAATCATTGCTGTTCTCTGCAACTTACACCTAACACCACATTCCAGGTTTTACAATGTGTTGTGTGTATTTGACAACTTAGCGTGGGTCCCCCTTTGCTGTGGGACAAACTGAGAGCAAATGGTCTAATTGGCTTAAAGCCGGCCCTGATTCTGGTGAAATGTCAGTGCCTGATTCTTTTTTTCCTATCTGCTTTCACTTATTTTTCAATGAAGATCTGAATGGCAATCAATTGTCATCATGAAATGCTAATCTGTTTGAGATGTGTTTGCTTGAATTGGAAGTTTCTTCTGTCTTTTGAAGACAAAACATAAATTGCAATTATTTCTCATCTTTGATATTTGCTGAAACGAAGAAAATGTCATGATGCCAACAGAAGACAATGAAATACTGATGAATCACTACAACTAGCCAGTGCCAGATTAGCTATGTAGCAAAAATAGTATCCATGCTATGGGCCTTGCATTAAATGCTTGCAAGCTATCAATTCCCATTCAGTGATTTTTACACCAGCCATGGGCAAACTGCGGCCCTTTTGACTTTCTGAATGCCACGCTTAATTCCATGAGGAAAATAACATTTTATTAAAATTTCATCTAAGAAAAAGGGAACCTTACAAATTGCAGTTATTCATTCTTTCTATTCTGTCAGGTATGTTGATGGAACCTTTCTTGAAGAAATAAGAAAATTCCAGGATAAGTGGACAAATGATTGGTCTCTTTTTTTACTTCAACAAAGAAGTAATGTGTTTAATATGTTCTGAAACTGCCTCCACATTTAAAGAATTAAATGTTAAGCATCATTACATAACTAAACATTCCAGGTATGATAAATTTAAAGGAGATATCAGAAAGCTTAAAATTGAAACAGATCCGTAGCCTAAATACGCTTTTTTCTAAAAGGCAAACAGAGCTCAGCGAAATGGTGCATGCAAGCTATGTTGTTAGCAAAAAAGGTTCCTAAAATTCTAAAAATTATTCTGACGGTGAATTTGTGGCCCGGTTTATGATTAGCAATATCTCATGCGGCCCGCTGCTCAAAAAAGGTTGCCCAGGCCTGTTCTACATTATAGGACTAAACTGCCCTCAACCTTTATGAAAGACTGGGTGGTTAAGATTAGCAATTTTAACCAATTATCACCTTGAATTGGAGTTATTATTTTAACACAGTAATCAATGGGAGTGTGGTACATAAACGACACATGAATACAAAGGTATTTGAAACTGAAGTCTTAGCTACTGCACAATGGTCCAAATGAAAACAAAGTGATGCTATTGCTGGAATGTCAGACATATTTGTTGTATTATCTGGCTGTATGGCAAATGAAAGAATTAATTACTGTTCAAGTAAAAAATGTAGGTGTTTTAATATTTATGTGGATTTTAGGGGCCCCTCTATAACATATGCTACAAACCCCACACTAGCTTATCTGGACCTGCCACTAGCTGGAAACCCGTACTATGGGTGGGATTTTCAACTGTCTACTGTATATGGTTAAAGATTTGGTTTAGCTAACCTGATGGACCCAAATTAAGGGTCCAGTTTAGCATTATTCTTACATTGTAAATCAAACCCCTTGTTAAAAACTTTAAAAGTTCTGGAATATTCTAAGCTCTAAACTAGCAAGGATATCCAGTGTTGCTTGAGGAAAAAATAATATTATTCTTACACAACACGACAAATGGAAAAAAGATTTACACATGAAGAAGTTGCTGTTACTGAAAAAATATTCTGATGCACAAAACAAAATTAATGAAGTAGTCCCTTAGTTTGATAAAGCTTTTCAGTACACAACATTAGTGCTTCTTGGATGCAAGTTTGAAAAGGTTGGGTTTTTGCACACAATAATTCCAAAGGTTCTCAATGAATTCCAATGACATTTTGTGGAAGTGTGGGCCATGGCTAAGGAAGAAGTGATTACATTTTGGGGCAGATCTAGTAATGTTTACAGTTACCTTCCTTGCATCATAGTTATATATATCAACTGATTTTCATTGTTTTTAGTTAGTTTGTAGGATTTTACAAGCAAGTGTGGCAAAGGTATGCGCTCTCTAGGTGCTTTGTAGTTTCCTTATAAAATCAAGAAAACAAATTTTAAGATTTCGCTTTTAATTTTATCTGAATACAGTGGAACTCTTTAATGAATAGGATTTTTAAAAACTGAACTCTTCTGTTAATTGAATGAAAAAACTTTCTTAAATTACCTAAAAGTGAAAGGGAAGTAATGCTGATCAGAAATTGTTCCCCATTATGTAAAATTTTAATTTTTTATATGAATTTAAATGTTAAGTTCTCTATGGATTATAAATGATGTTTTAAAAAAACATGACTGTATCAGATTATGAAAATTAGAGACTTAAACGTTTGCTAATCTTGGGTGATGTATCAAGTTAATTAGTAATGATAAATCTGTGGATATTTTAATGATTGTCTAATGTAAAATAAAAATGGTATATTTACATCAATAGTTTAAAACAAAGGTATCATTATACAATATCGTTATACAGGTATCCCCTACTTTTTCACCGTAATAAAAAAAGGGGAAAAGTGAAAATAGCATTCGATATTTCTTTGGTAGCAAGCCATTATAGAGGCAGTGTGCACCCTCTTCCTCTCTTACATCCCATTCTCCTACCACCCCAACCTCTGATGACCCAGCCTAACGTACCATCATCACCATTTTGGGGTGTCTAGGAATTGTCAAAAGATGTTCTATATAAATTTAATTTCCATTGTTATATGACATTTTTTACTTAAGCCTTAAATTAATATGAGAAAAATGGAATATCAATATCAAGGGAAATAACTTCTGAATTTTTTTAAATTCAATTTACAGAAGAGTTACGCTATTCATTGAAGATGTCCACTGTCAATTACAAGCAGTTCAAGCAGTCTATGAATTTAAGAGTTAAAAGTAATAAAAATGTTCTTGAAAAACTGAAACTCTTACAGTTATGATCAATAAAGAATAATGAATCTACTTAATACAAACATTATGACCTTTTCTCTGTCCATAACTATGGACTCTTCCACTTAAAAGTTACAATTTTTCTGATAAGAATATCTCCTACCCACCACTGGAAATAATGGACTCTTCCACTAAAACAAGTTCAGTAGTTTCTTTTCTATAAATCATTTCATAGAAATTCAAATTTATATGTGAATGTTTTTATGGGATTAACTAGTCATAAAGAGTTATCAATTATTTCATAATTGGGGCTTCCTCGACCAAACGGAAATTCTGTTTTTATTAGTCTAGACAAGTGGCCGATGATATAGGTAAAAATGTTGAGGTTCACTACCCACTCACCTTATATTATGAACCACGCTTTAATGGACCGCAATAAACAGGGGATGCCTGTAATTGAAATAAGTTAAATGATTTGTGTTTTTAGTTGGATGTGAGGTTATTTTAAATATTTAATAAAAAAATATGACAATTATAAAAACATTTTAGTAGTTGAAATCTAAGACTTGTAAATTCTGTACATTGGTTTTGCCAGTACCGGATAAGCTAACATGCAAGGGATTAATTTACCCTTTAGTTATCTGAAAACAAAATTTGCAACTAGCATGGCCAAGTAAGTGAGATAATGGTAGTAAGTTCCTGCAAGTCGTAGGTTTTCTGTTAGGTAGATTGCCAAGCAGGTTTCAGAGATCTGCTGGCCCTTAAAGATGCATCTAACAATGAAGCTAGCTGAATTAGAGCGTAGAGAGCCCAAATCATGAGCAGAAAAGTAGTAGGTAGGCTATGAAGTTCCAAGTTTTAACTTAGTATAAGTTTTTACTTTGTATTCTAGCTAGCTTTGGGGAGAGTCACTGCTGATAATAAAGCCAGGCAAGAATCTATCTTATTACATTTGAGTGGATTTTAGTGAAGTCATCATGTATTGTACAAGCGGCATTAAAAGACTTTTTATTTCTTTTCAGCTTTTCTTATAAATTTGTGTGTATATATATATATAACGAGGTCTATACAGATGTAACTGTAATTGGCACAATTA
>VCCN01002475.1:7510372-7528333 GCA_006491835.1 Architeuthis dux
CATATATATATATATATTGTTTATTTATTTATATACAATCATCATACATCCACTAATGAAATGTATCTGCAGTTGTACTTCTAACACCATTGTGCTGGCATGTCTTCAGGGCTGAAACATCGTCACCACTAATCCATGATGCCCCAACAGTCACTTGTAATCCTGCCAGAGTGAAATCATGAGCAGCACGTTTTAGGTTTAATGAAAAAGAAAATTGGCCAATACTGAGTCCTTTAATTACCAAAAACACAAGATTGGGATTGGAGCATATAATACTTATATGAACATATGTATGTATCCACTGACTTACCTGGATTTTTTCAGTCAATGATTGAAGTTTTTGGCTGCAAATGATCTCGGTTGAATTTTTTAAAGCTCCATTTCTTCACCGCAGTAAGGTCCATCTTGAGTTCTCATATAAAATTTGAGAAAGAATTATTTCTCCCTCTCATCGTTTCTTTGGAAATAAACCGGCAACTCTCACGCTCAAATTAAGCCTTTGCCAAAAATTAACGATTTAACTAAAAACCTGTATGTCATGCAAATCAGATATAAACAAAAGGAAAAAAAAAAAAAAAAATCTTTCTCTCTCTAAGGACATTATTTACTCTCACTGTATGCCCGTGTTAGGTAGAACCATGAAGATTTTTTTTTTTTAACGCCTCTCCAAGACTTGGGGGTGAGAGTAAAATTGCTTGGGCTGCAACTCATTATTGGGACCAGTGCAGAGGGGGAAAATCAGCAGCCATGTGCGTCATAGATATTTAGGCGAACAAGTCTCTCAGACTAGCGTATCTGTTCAGAATCAATGAGAACCATGGCATTTGACCTAGAAATGATTCAGTTGCAACACCGTAGCAGCTTTGAACGCACCGATGCAAATGCTTTAAATGACTTTTCTGATGTGGTGTAAGTTGATTTGGGGATACAGCATGTGGCCTAGGATTGCACCCGCATCCCATCATCAGCGGCTTTCATTACCCGGTTTCCTCATTCACACATACACACATAGTTGCACACGGCTTACGGTCTCTTAGTATCAATAGATTTTTGAAAGGCGAGACCTGCCAGTCGCAGCCTGCTTGCCTGCCTCTGCCAAGTCATGGGAAAACTCCTCTCATTGCACTAAAATGGAGAAGTCGATGCTAAGTGATACTGGGATTTAGGTTGGCTGCCTGCCTCCGATGTCCAAAACACGGTAATCAATATAAAACTCAACAAGGAAATTGATTTCACTCACAATTACAAAAGAGACGGACTATGGAGACAACCGATCTTGCCCAAGAAGAGGAACAAGTGTCTCCAGAGGTTTTAGTCAATGACCAGGTAACATCCAACATTTATTAAGGCTGAATTTTGTAGATTTAGCTGCGTATTGTGGTGCGTATTGTGGTGCGTATTTAGCTACTTCAGATTTCTGATTTATGTTTTCCTTGATTTTGAATGAAATTGTTGAGAAAGTGCTGCAAATGCTTTGCATGTGTGTGTCTATATATGTATATGCGTATATATATATGCATGCTCATATCGAGTGGCAGAGATCATATATGCGTATATATAAATTTGTGTATATATATGAGTATATATATATATATAGGCAGTGATCATAAATGTGTATATATATGAGTGTGTGTGTGTATATATATATGCATACTTGTATTGAGTGGCAGCAATCATATGTGTATATATATATGAGTATATATATGCATACTCTTATTGAGTGTCATTGATCATGTGTGTATATGCATACTCGTATCAAGTGGCAGCGATCATATGTATATATGTGTCTATACACACAGTAGACTCGTATTATTACTGCACCCTTGGGATTGAAGAGTGTCGTGATAATAGGTGGATTTATTAATAATGAGAAAACAAAAAGTACAGACAAAAATGACTTTTTATTACCTTTTCACAGTCTAATACCCCATAAATGGGTTACAAGTCTGCAAATAAAATGAATAAACCTATAGACAATAGTCTTGCAGGAATATAAAAACAAACGTGCAGTTAGAACGCTTGTTATTTAATAGTGCCATTAGAAAGAGTGTTGTGTTACAATGAGAATTTACTGTATACCTATGATCAGTGTTTGGATATATATATATATATATATATATATATGTATGTGTGTGTGTTCTGTGATACATTCCACTTAACTTAGCGACAGGTGATTTTTCTCTCTTTTCTGAATTCATTTTGTGTTTAGAATTGTTTTTTTTCTCTATACAGGTTTGTGATTTTATTCAGATTTTGAAATATCTGCGTTGACGTCCTTTATATTGTTGTCACCAGATTAAATCTATATTGGAATAGATTTACATTATTTCAGATTTGTATATAAATACATGTGTGGGTGTACTTATAGACATGCATGTGGTTGTGGATGCAAACCATACCATGTACACACACACACACACACATATATATTTGTGTGAGTATGCACACATAAATTTGCTCCTTGGTAGAAATTTATTTTTAGTTGGTTAGACAATATTTTCTGTTTGAAATGAATCATTTCCTCATCTTCCAAAATTTCTAGTTGCGATAACCCGATTGTTATTGCAAACACCAGACAAGGCATATTTTTCTGCTGTAGATATCTTGCTATTGTTATTAACATAGCATACAGGAGAACTATGTACCTTATGTAATAGAGTATTTTTTAATAGTTCTACACCTGAACGTGCTCTCTGCCAGTGATACAGAGTACAGAGCCACTTCAAAACATTATATTCTAAAATGAAATATTTAAATAAACCTTTGGTTCTTAATAAGCTAGAATGGAAAGGGGGCTAGTTGGCATGGGCCTATGATATTTACGGGGGCCTATTTCCCCAAATACTAATGAATTTACTGCTTCTTATTACAGTACTATACTCTATTGTTAATCACCGCTACCCACAACACTGGTTTATTGCTGGGTTTAGGTTATTCATTTGTTCACACATTTATATGTATCTATCTATGTATATTTTCCCAGCCCTAACCGTTCATTGTAGAAACTTGAAATGTTGTACACACACTACGCTCAGTGAGTAGGGAAAATGCTTTTTTTGTTTTTAGAAAATTCCCCTCCAAAATAGGGTTTTAGAAGGGGAGTTCAATTTTCAATGTACGTTCATGCTAAATTGGTCACTATTTTTTAGTGATCACAACCCAACTTTTTAATTGATCACCCCCAACACAGCATATGTTGGTGGCGGTGATTCATAATTTCCCTTGGAATGCTAGTTTCTTTTAGAACATTTTATTTTAGTGTGAAAAAAGTATACAATTTGTATATAGAAGCTGTGTGCTTCTATATACAAATTGTATACTTTTATAACGTCATATTTACACAATATAAAGGGCCTTCAACATTTGCGTTGTTGTAATAAACATCATAATTCTTCTTAAAATCATTTGCATCTGTTGATAGCACTACATATTCCGGTAATCTATTCCAAAGTTCTAACACTCTATTGCTAAAAAATTTGTTTATGATGTTCAATCTACTTCTATTTGCTTCTACCATATATGTGTGTCCTCTCAGTACCTTGTACCAGCCTTCTTTTAAAAATTACACCACGAATTACTACTTCTAAACCATGCATAATCTTAAACATTTCTATTAAGTCTCCCTGGTCCCTCCTATTTTCTAACGATGTTAACCCTAACTCCTTTTAATATATTTTACAAAAGTTGTTTTGAAGTTAAATGACTGCTAAAAAAGATGCTCTAAAGAGAATAAGGGAGGTGCGAGCAGCCAACGGCACAGGGAATGGGATCAGCGAGCCAGGTTCAAACTCTAGCTGAGGCAGTTTGCATTAATTTCACACTAATGCCCTTGGGAAAGACATGTATCCATCTCTTTCGCTCCTGCCAACACATCATGAGCCAGTGTAGGCCTTTCCCAAGGGTTGGGCTTATAATTAACAATAGACCGTAAAAAAAGTTAACAAGTCTGGTTAATCACTTAATAGAAACTGTCACACGACCAACGTCTTTTAGCAGCATGCCATGTTGGGGATGGTCAATTAAAAATTGGACAAAGGGGTAATCAAGGAATGAGTTACTTCTCTCACCTTTTGTTGGATCACTCAAAAGTCTGAAATTTGGAAAGATAAGCGTGAATGCTGTTGGACTGACATTAAGGGACCAATTTAGCATAAACTTACATTGTTTTTTTCTAGACATAACAAGGTGTACATGTTTAAATTTCCAGCACCCTAGCTCCATTGGCGCAGCCTCTATACATAATACGTCCACATAGATAGCCAGCCAACCTGAATCACTTAAAAACTGAAGAAACCTATGTTGACAGATTTGGTTGATAGTTTCTAATAATAAGTGTTTTGTATATTAATAACTATGTAAATAGTCACAAAAGTATTTGCTACTATTAAAAGTAGTAGTATTATGGTTTGTTTTGTAAAGATGTTTAGCCTCCAACCAGCCACATTAAGAGTTCAAATTCAAGCAGGAATATTAGGCCTTGAGCAAGGTTTTTACACTCTGTACCATCTATATTGCCAGTGCTGCGACTAAGGCAAACAGGGTACTAGGACTGATTAAACATATCTTTTTCATATATAGACAAGGACTTGTTCCTTATATTATATAAGACGTATGTCCGTCCACACCTAGAGTACTGTGCACAGGCCTGGTCACCGTACTTGGAGAGAGATAAAAAATCTTTTAGAAGAAGTCCAGAGATGTGCAACTAAGTTAGTACCGGAATTAAAAAGTATGAGTTATGAAGACAAAGTGTTAGGATTAACATCGTTAGAAAATAGGAGGGATCGGGGAGACTTAATAGAAATGTTCAAGATTATGTATGGTTTAGAAATAGTAAACCCTGATGTATTTTTTACTAGAAGGGAGTACAAGGGACTGAGAGGCCACACATATATGGTAGAAGCAAATAGAAGTAGATTGAATATCAGAAAATTCTTTTTTAGCATTATAGAGTGGTAGGACTTTGGGATAGATTACCGGAATATGTAGTGCTATCAACAGATGTAAATGATTTTAAGAAGAATTATGATGTTTATTACACCACCGCAAAGAGTCCTAAACATTGTGTAAATATGATTGTTATGATGTGTGCTTGTATATACAAATTGTATACCTTGTTTTTTCACACTAAAATAAAATGTTTTAAAATGTTCTAACTGTGATCCAACAGTTCATGATGGAGATGATTTTCAAATAAGGTATGATTCAATAAATATATAATTCAAATCCATAATATCTTATTGGGTCCAAAAGCCCCATTTAGATCTTCCACAAGAACTAGTATGAAAAATTCTATTAAAAAACTACAGAACAATAACCGAGTTTTAAAATAACTTCACACTATCAGTAGAAACTCATAAAATTTAAGTAAAAAAAATGCTTAAGTCAACTGTCAAGTTTACACTCTATTGATTATATTTAAATTGTTTTAGGGAAGAAATTAATATACAATAAAATAATTTAGTTTATCTAAAATATTTTCAAATTTACTCCGTATTTAGATTTTAGTAGAGCAATACCTTGAATGGTTTTGATGTAGTACGGTTATGGTATTGCTGTACAAATTAATGTAACTAAGTTTAAGCTGAAAACAAAAACACATTAAATTATAATAAGACCTTGAACAGTGCGGTTTTTAACAGTACAGAATATTTTGGAATACATTAACCACACTAATGAAGGTATACCTGTATTACAGAAATAGATAAAATGGATTTTGGGGATATTTCTATTATTTTAATATAATAACTGTATTCTCTTATAATATTCTTTTCCAAATACAGGAATACCTGGATTAGTGCAGGTTTTGATGTAGTACAGTTAAGGTATTGCTGTACAATTTAATGTAACTAAATATAATCTGAAAACAAAAACACATTAAATTATAATAAGACCTTGAACAGTGCGGTTTTCAACAGTACAGAACATTTTGGAACAAATTAACCGCACTAATCAAGCTATTACTGTAAAGATAAATTAGCTATTAGCAGAAGATAAAAACACAGAAAATGGATTTAATGATTGATTAGGGAACATTCCTGTTATTTTTGTTCTTATTCTTGTGAAGGGCCCTGAAATCTCATATCCATACAAAACGGTGATTAGCAAAACTAAATAGCAATGGGCAGGCCATGTTGCAATTATATCAGATAACCACTGAACATTGTGACTCACAACATGGATCCCTTGAGATCATGGACGAAATTGTGGCCAGCATTAAGTAAGATGGCTTGATGATATGGAAAAGCTTAGAATGTTCTGGCACCATGATGCTGTGGAGCAAAAAAACTGGCGGACCATGGGGAAGGCCTATGTCCAACAACAGACTTTAAAAGGTTGTTGATGATAATGATACAAAACCCTTCTTCAGCCGAGCACAAATGCACACTAATGCCATTGCTTGATTCAAGTCTTGCAACAATAAAGAATTCTAGAGAAATAAGTGCCACCAAATTTCCTCTATTGTACAGGCATTATAACCAAGCTGTTTAATATATATATATGCTCACGCGGCCATAGTGTTCATGTGCTGTGCTTCAACTACACAGGTCAGCCATACTGTCTGAACACTCCCACAAAGGGATGGCTGACCCCAACAGCTAGCTCGCATCTGCCAGGAGAAGGACACTCCTGTCAAACCTATGACCTAAGGACAATGCTGCTATCCATGCCACTACGGTGGACCATAGCATGCAAACCCAAGGTTTAAAGGGTGGGGTCGGCCGCACACACATTGCACTTCACCTTAAAACTGTGCAGACTACAGATTTTTCAAATTCAGGCCCTGCTGACCTAGGACCTGGATAAAGACACATAAAACTCATCCCGATCTCTGTCCGCGGAGCCAAGTCATTCATAACCAAGCTGTGATAACCAGGGTTGCCAATTTAGCTATTTTGGAGCTAGATCTAGCTATTTTATAGATAGATCTAGCTCTTTTGAAGCTAGATCAATATTTTGGGGTCCAGCATGCACCCATGTTATAACGTGAACTGTGCTATAACAGAGGAATCCTGTAGAAGAATTGAAAAGTAGGGTTACTGTATTTGCTAGTTCATAATCCAAGAAAAGTGGGAGTTGCATTATATTTGAGATTGTATTGTAATCGAGTAAATACATCAATACACACTATGAATTAATGAAAAAAGGAAAAGCGGTCATTCTTAACCGATTAACTGCAGCAGCTGTGAGAAATAATAGATATCCATTGCAAGATAAAAGCCCTTGTCCATCGCAATATAATCCATTGCAAGATAAAATCCCTGACTCATGGATATAAGTGAGTTGTCATCAATCACAATGAAATGGAAATTTTATTGAGTTAGCCACGAATGATGGCAATTCCTGTCATTTGCAGATAATGAGTTAATTACTCTTTCTGTCCACTGGTTATCTCGGCAGATGGAACAATCTCTGGACAATTCCCCCACGGGGGTAATCATTTACATCAACTACTTCCTTTCCACAAACTATAACTTGGGCTTTACAGTTGCTATGCTATTGTCAGAGGGGAAATTATCCAGGGGGTATTTATCCAGGGGGCAGTTGTCCTATAACACTTATTTTTGTATATTTGAAATATCAGTTTGATGTAAAATTGACAATTTATTTGGACAAAATAATTTGTGAAAAATTCATAGAAAAAAACAACTTATTTATCCAATAAATGCATTCCGCCCTCTGCCTGGGTACATTTATTCCTGTTGGATAGCAGGGTGAATGTCCTGGACTTGGATAGAAAGGAAACTCAAAGACTTGCTTGTAAAAATATCTGGACATATTTTTATTTCATAGCATACATATTTGTCGGCCGGAGAGTGAAGAGTGGGAGAGAGATGATGGGTGCCGAGAGACTGTTCCCAACAGGGGAACTTGGTCTTATGTCTTCCCAGCCCTAGGCGGTCTGCCTCCTGACTGCTTGGGTCTCTGAGTTTTCTGTTCAGGTCTGCTTTATAGGTTTCTCAAACACCTACGCAGGTGTCATATCCTGTTTGTTTGGACACCCATGCATATACCTATTTCCTAAGGTGCCCGGGTCACTTACATTTCCACACAGGTGTTTGACCCCGGAATAACCTTTTCGTGACAGCATATCATAACATTCCACCATGGCATTAGATTGCCAGTTCTCTTCCTAAAGAATTTTTTATTCAAAGAACCAATAAATTTGTTGAAGGTTTCTTCAATTTGGTAGGTAGTGTTCGAAATGCTTGTAAAATTGTTAATCCATAGGTGACAGGTTGGGTGAATAGGCAGGGGACAAGTCTTCAACTGATTCACATTTTATAACATGAAGGTGGGTGTTGTCATACATGCTGGGGGGTGGGATTTTAAATCGCCCCTGGGCTCCCAACTGAGGTCTCCCAAAAGCTTTATGAATAGTTGTTCACCTACTGTATTTCTACTAACATTATACAATAAAAAATCTCACTAAATGTGTGAGGGGGCCTCTGAAGGAGCCAATCCCACCACCCGGGCCCTCAAATCTCTAGCAACGTCATTGCCTTTGATAATTTTCTCTATATATTTTATATCCACTACTAGCCTCGTAAGCATGGCAGGTTTCATCAAATTTCACTAAATCAGTGGTCACCAATATTTTCATTAATTCCTAGGACCCCAATTATTTAAATGAATTTTCATATGGACCCCAAGCTTTGGGGTCCATTAGCTCGTTGAGTAGGCAGAGTTTTGAAAGATCTGCCCACGGACCCCCAGTAATACCTTTGTGGATCCTTAAGTTGAGAACCACTTGTTGGAGGGAGGGCCTCAAAGAGCCAAGTCCCCCAGGGTCCCCAAATCTCCAGCTATGTCTCTGTATACATGGCACCCCTCTCTATTAACCAAACTGGGTGCTGTTTTGAATGTATTAATTCAAGATGCTCTACATATCTATATACATTAATGGTTTGGTAATTTTGAAGCAAGCTATAATGTATCAAATGACTTTTTTACCACCAAATGCTCATCGTAACTTTCTAGCAATGATAGCACAGTTTGAGTTGATGTTTTGACTTCTCCTCCACATCCAGACATTGTGCAGCTCTTCCCTGATTATTATACAAAATCTATTTTTCATTACAACTGAAGATACAATATAAAAATACATCAGTTTCTTACATCTGAACATGATTATTGTAAGCCTTGATTAATCTGACTTGTTGTTCCTTATTCAGTTCAAATGGAATCCAGTTATTGGCCTTTTTTCCTCCTTTGTCAGTCACACTTGAATGATTTGAAATGGTTGCAATCAATACATCAAAGTTTCCTGTTGGTTCTCTGACTGGGAACAGAGCTATAAAGCAACCTTATGGTGTTGGTTACACAACAATCTAACATATATATAAAAAAAATCAAGTAATTAATGAATTATGTATTCTAAGACCTTGCTTTATTTTACTTTTTACTAAATGGCTTTCATGGGGTTATAAGCCCTGGGATAATTGGTGCAGATTTGTCTGCTTGGTTTTTATTAATCTGGTCGGACTCAAACCTGTCAGGATCAGCATTAAAAGTAAGAACTGTGGTCATAAATAGATGCATATCTATTGCATGATTTTATGTTATTCTTTGACAATCTGCTATTGTGCACTGTCTCCTTTTCTTTAAGTGACAGCTCTGTTTAAAACATAGTGTCATTCAATCTACCCTGTCTAAAACAGTGTCTCCCAATCTGCCCTGTTTAAAATAGTGTCTCCCACTCTGCCCTGTCTAAAACATAGTGTCACTCAATCTGCCCTGTCTAAAACATAGTCACTCAATCAGCCTTGTTTAAAACATAGTGTCACTTAATCTGCCCTATTTAAAATAGTGTCTCCCAATCTGCCCTGTTTAAAACATAGATGGGGCAGATTGAGTGACACTAAAACATCTACTGTCTACTACCTTCTCAGCCAACTAAAATTGCTAAAAAGCTTTGCCAACCCCAACCCCCAAACATACATAACTGAGCAATGGAAACAAGCAGATGCAAAAGCAACCACCAAACCATACAGTGCAAGACCCCCCCTAGAAAAGCTGGCAGGTGGGGCACTGCTTGCCAGATGCGAGTGATGCACTCTCAATAGAGTGAGAGTGGGAGATTGCAGGACAGGAGACAATATGGTCAAGTGGGGTGTTAAAGACCGAGTGAATCCAGTGAGTGTGGTGAAAGGGTGCAGAACATTGAACACGTTCTGTGAAACTGACCACTCTCACCTGACCCGCTAAACATCAATCAAACAACACTAGAGTGGCTGGCTGTCTGGCACGACAAGCTATCATGGTCAGATAAAATAGCTTTTCTTGTAATAAGCAAGGCCAAAGTAACTCTATAAAAGATTATTAAATTCATAATAGTTTATAGGTAAAGATTTACATTTTGTAGCAGTAATTCTTGGTAACAGTGAATGCTTATGCAAATGGCTGGAGTTTAGAGTGCAGTGATAGTAACGGTGAATGGTTGCAGTGTTGCTTAAGAAAATCTATAATATTCTACTTGTTCCTACCTGCATTCAACTGTTACGTTTTCTGTAAAAACATAAGGGAATGGTTAGGTAGTTTAATAAGAGGCTAGGAAGAGAGAGGCCAGAAGAGACACTTAGCTAGTTTTTAATAAAAGGGTAGGAAGAGATGGCAGAAAAGACACTTGGATAATTCAATAAGAGGGTAAGAAGAGAGAGGACAAAGGAAAGATAATTTACTGAGGGGGTGGGATGATTTTTGCATATGAAAGTAATCGATGTTTGTATAACACCTAGATAAAAACATGGACGTCAACGAAGATTGGAAAGGATAAGGGAGAGAATGAGAAGATACATGCTAAGGGTGAAAGTAGAGGTATGGGATAATGGATAATTGTCAACACCCATGGAAATTCCACATGTTCAGCTAGTAATAATAATAATAATAATTGTCTAAGGAGAAACAGGTCATTGTATAAAACACCTCTTTGGTCGTATATAATGATTCACTTTTTTGTAGAAACTAATGATATTTTGATGGATTGTTATCAAAAGATTTACTCTTTTCTACATCCCGAGTGCATGGGTATCCACTGCCACTTTTCCAGTGGAGCGGAAGGGGGCAAATGCCCCTATCACCCCCAGAGCGTACACCACTGCCTAAGCACATTAGTTTATAAAAGGCTACAAAGGACCAATAATATTCTGTGAATTAAAAACAATTTTTGTTCATTCATTATCTTAACTTTCACAAGAAAAATGTTCTCATTCAAAAAGAAATGTTACTTTTGATAAGACCCATACAATTGTCAGTGTACCAGAAAACGCTATTTGTATATTCATCATTTCGTAAGAGAAAGTAGCTGTGCAGAGAACCTGAATTTCAAGTTTATGGATATAAATCTGTTCAAAGTTAATGGTGTGTTACTTAAAGATAGGATCCAAATGTTATTACTTTGACAAAATATGAAATTTTTAATTGAATTCTATCATATGTTGAACATTGTATAACAACAAGACTGACTGCTGCAGGGTCAAACTCCATTCCATATATATTCCGACTGAAGATGATTACTGCAATCTTTGTATTGTATATATAATAAATTAAAAAAATTATAAAAATATTTATTTTAGTATAAATGTATTTATTTATAAATCAATCTTTACTATTATTGGATGAAGTATTGTAACACACCATGTTTTATTAAATTTGACTAGTTTTTACCTTCATCTTAATTTTAGTTGTTTTTATACAACTTATTAATTTGTGCCACTGTTTCTATGACAATGAATAACAGCACAATAGAAATAAAGAGTAATTCACACCCTCATTGCCAGAGGGAGACTAGTTTACGCCTAGCTGCTCTTACCAATCAGCCACAAAGACTTCATGGATTAGCAGAAGCTGATTTACACTTATAAACTCACTCCCTACAACCGACTCTCTGTGCCATATTTATGTTGTTTTACATATGACACCTAGTAGTCTTTCTTATAAATCAATCTTTATTATTATTGGCTGAAGTATTGCAACACACCACTTTTATTAAATTTAACTAGTTTTTACCTTCATCCTAATTTTAGTTGCTTTTATACAACTTATTAATTCGGGCCACTGTTTCTGTTATTCGTTGCCATAGAAACAGTGGCCAGAATTAACAAGTTGTATAAAAACAACTAAAATTAGGATGATGGTAAAAACTAGTCAAATTTTTAAAAAGTGATGTATTTATTTATTAGAATGAAATAAGAGAGATTTCAAATCATGGTAGGGGTAGATAAATGTTAATTTTATAAATGAATCTATTTATTAGAATGAAATAAGCCCTTGTGTATTTGTAACATAAATCTTTGTAGATATGTAGGACTTGTCAGTTTAGCTCAATCAGTAAGAGAGCCACCTATCAATCGGTTGGACATGATTTCAAATTACAGTAGGGGAATGTTAATTTTACATATCGGTTTGGATTAACGCGATGAGACAGACAAAGAGTGAAAAGTTTACTCCCCTTAATTTGATAAGGATTGGTCTTGTTGTTATGGTAGAAAAACAAAGTCAACTCCTGACTCAGAAAATTAGGTGAGAATTGTTCTTGTTACGACAGAAAAACAAAGTCAACTCCAGACATGGACTGGAGTTTGACAATAATATTTAGAGCTTTCATGATATGAATCTCTCTCTCAATAACAGATTTTCTTTGTTTGGTAATGTAGATTTTCAGTTGTGAAACCAAGCTTTGAATTGGGGTCAAACTGACCATTATTATCATTATTCTCCAGAGCAATTGATAAAACTCTTTTTGTGAATGCGCCTTGATCTATAATAGTATAAAATTGCTACATCACATTCTGTGTTATTAATAGAACTGTCTACTTTTCAATAACCCCCGCCCCAAAATTGAATCCACAATGGATTAATTTATAATCTTTTCTTTGTTTTTCTGCTTGTATTGAAATGCCACTGGCCGTTTCTTTTTTGTCAAAGGAAATGCGTAGCTAAACTTCTTTATGTTAGGAGTGAGGATTTGCTCAAATGGAACATAAATATTGATAGCAAAATTTAACATAACAATTTCTTTCATATAGTTTGCCTCTCGTGTATCATAGTAACTTATTGATCATTAATGATTGTCAGGGTCCTTTAGAAATTGTGATTGCACAAAAAACTTGTATTAGTATAGAAGTTGTCTGGGGTCCCTGGCCCATGTAATATTAAGATAACTGTACAAATAATCTTTAACCACACTACTCCTAGCATCAGTTGAAGCATTAGAATGTTCTGATGTACATAGAGCTCTAAGAATGATTGTATGAATTTAAGAGTTAAAACCAAAGAAAATAGAATGTCAATTTCAAGGGAAATAACTTCTGATTAAAATTATCTCCCTGTGAACGTTTTTAAAAATTTCAATTCACAGAAGAGTTCCATTATTTTTTATGCTATTCATTGAAGTATTCCACTGTCAATTACAAGGGGTTTTAAGTTTATGAATTTAAGAGTTAATGATTTTACTATTACTATATATATTTTCAAATGATCACTGAATGCAAATGAAGTGCTGACTTGAATAATTGGGAAATAGCTTTATCAGAGTAGGACTTTTGTTCTAGGCTTTGGTTGTTGAGAACATATTTGGTGTGGTATCTAATAAGTTTTGATTTACCAACTTTTGTTTGGACAATCCAATCTCTTCTTGGAATCTTTGTTGTTGACACAACATTTTGGCCAATTCATTCTATGGCCTTCTACAGTTGAAAAATGTAATATCCGTAGAGAAAGAGAATCTCTTTTATCTCTTCTTTGTACCACTGGAAAAAGAGACTGATAACAGACTCTCCCTTTCCCTATGGATATTTCTTGGATCCATCCCAAAATTCAACCAATTCTTCTTTACCCCATGGCCTATGCTTCCTGAAAATTTAATTGAAAATCATTGAGAACTTTTGGATATATTGTGTAGTGTGAACATACAGCTACGATGCAGGGAGGAAAGATTGCTAGATCCACCCCAAAATTTAATCACTTCTTCCATAGCCCATTGCGCACACTTGCACTATATTATATTGAAATTCAATGTGAACTTCTGGAGATATTGTGTGGAAAGATCGACAGACAAACATGAGTGAATGCATACACCTCTTCCAACTTTGTTGGAAATCCCTTTTTAAGGCAAACATCTGTTCTTATATCATGAAATAATCAATGTGCACAGGGGCATAGCTACAGATTTGGGGGACCGGGGGCTTGGCTCCATGTGGGGCCCCCGCCAACATTTACTGAGATTTGTTACTGTATAATGCCAAGAGAAATGAAGTAGGTGAACTATAAAGCTTTTGTGGACCCCAGGGGTGTTTTCAAATAGACCCCTCCCCTTATCCTAGACTGGTTGGATTCATACCTTTCCCAAGGGCATTAATGCGAAGTGAACCAGAATTTGAACTCTGGTCATCCATTCCATTGGTGTAGCTCTAATGGTGCGGACAATCACACCTCCAGAGTTTAATATACTGTGACGAAGAAAGCGTTATCTTACCTCAAGTTAAGCGCCCATATGTCTGTGTTTGTTGTAAAAGCGGGCATGTGTGCATGGCTGTGAGATGTAGCTGCTGTGTAGTGAATATTCATGAGTTTCATACCTATAAGAAGAGGCAAGAAAATAGCATGGGGTTGCATTCATAATGGACTGGTGGACATGTGAAAGTGAATTCTTTGCAGAGTGATTGTTGGAACGTAACAGTATTTTTGTTGACGGTTTGTCATTCTTCTTCGCACTCGGTAGTGTACTTCTGTACCGGATTGCTTGTTCTGGACTTTTTTCAGTGCGTTTGGTTTTGCACTATCTCCGTGAATTCTTGCACACAAACTGTGTCCTGTGTCCTAACTACTTTAATGCATTTGGTTTTGCACTCTAAGCGAGCTCCTGCATACAAGGTGTGTCGTATGTTTTGACTTTGTTTTCGGGCACGTTTTGGGACCTTAAAAACCCCTGCATATACATTGCACCAAGGAGAATCGTCTATATTGCATCATAGTTCAGAGCTGAAATGATGAAAAAAAAAAAAGTGATATGATGGGTATCTATGTTTGGAGTTAAGTAATTTTAGTATCTATTTGTTCATAGATGATTAAAATGCATGCAGTAAATAATATATTTAGACTGAAAACTGCAGCTATTATAAAAGCTAACAGATACTCTTTTAGATAAATAATTCAGTGCATTTAAAAATTTTAATGAGGGAAAGAATTGACAGATCTGGTTAGTCAGTGAATAGAAACTGTCATGTTTGGGGTGATCAATTAAAAAATTGAAAAAAGGGATGATCAATGAATAAGTTACTTTTCTCGCCTTTAATTGGATCACAAAAAAGTTTGAATTTTCAAAAAATAAGCGTGAATGCTGCCGAACACAAACTTAGAGACCAATTTAGCATGACCTCCCTCTAAAGATTTATTGTGGGGGGAAGTTTTCAAAATACAAAAACGTTTTTTCTAGACATAATAAGGAGTTAATGTTTACATTTTCAGCCCTCTAGCTCCAT
This sequence comes from Architeuthis dux, assembly GCA_006491835.1. Classification (NCBI taxonomy): domain Eukaryota; kingdom Metazoa; phylum Mollusca; class Cephalopoda; order Oegopsida; family Architeuthidae; genus Architeuthis; species Architeuthis dux. The sequence continues at coordinate 7,525,855 of VCCN01002475.1, forward strand.
TTATGCAGCATGTGACACATACATAGCCAGCCAGGCAGAATCACTTAAAAACTGAAGAAACCTATGTTGACGGTTTCTAATATTTCTCCCATGATCCTTCTTGTCTGAGATTTGAGATAATTGATTTCTTTTTCATGTTCTCAAGTGACATTTATTTAAAGCCGTCTGAAAGAAAGAAAGGCCACCATCGAAAATGCTTCGTTTTTCTAATTCAATTGATTTGGTTTTTAATTTTTGTGTTTTTATATTTTGTTTTTGGCAAGTAGCTCTGTTTTAATCCAATGATGCAGTCTGCACAAAAAGATGCATTTTCATAACTGTTTGCTTTTTAGAATCTCACAACCAAAAAAAGTCCTTACTTTGTCATGATGTCTATTATTGCTGAAGTCTTATAGTCTACACCTTATTTTTATTAAAGTTTTTACCGTAATCTTAATTTCAGTTGTTTTTATATACAACTTTCAATTCGGGCTGTTGTTTCTACAGCAATGATGTGGCCCAAAACAAAGGCACGAATTGAAAGTTGTATATAAAATCTACTGATATTAAGATGAAGGTAAAAAATGTATTACAATTACTTCATCCAATAATAATCATAATAAAGACCTCTATACCTGGTAAAGACAGCAAAAAGGGTTGTCATACCAGTCTGCAGATAGGGTTTTATGCTTGCTGGTGATTTTTAGTTGTCGGTTCATTGGTAGATTTTGAGATAATTAATAACAGAATTTATAGGTAAACATTGTGGCCAATGTCATTTTTAGATTACTTTTTAAAGTATTTACATTTTTGGGAGTGTCTGTTTTCTCACTGAGACTGTTCCACAGACTGGTAACTCTGGAGGAGAAGAAGTGATGTCGAACTCCTGTAGATTCTTGTGCTTGAAGCTTCTTGCTATGCCCTCGTGGGGCAGTGATGGGGACAACATTATCTTTGATGGACATTTTATCAAGTAACAGTTGTGTGAATGTTATTAATGAGCCTATATGTTTCCAGTAAATCCACCCTCGTTGGTCGGTAGTGCAAAGTCTCCAAGTTCAGTTTATGCAGTCTCTCAGAGTAAATAAACCTAAACAAATACTTATCTCTTTAAACAAACAGCCATTTTACTTCTAATCGCTTGGGTTTTAGAGTTAAAAACTAGGAACATTATGCAAGAAGAACCATGGAATGTGTTTTGCAGATCTTTTATTTTGTGAAGATTTCATAAAAGTCTACATTTTCTTTTGTATTTGACTCCCTTAAATTTACAACAAAAATTTAGAGCCAAATGCTTGGCTTGTACACAGAGTTTTACAGTGAATCAATTTAGTTTAGTTTTGTTTTGTTTCTTCCGGTAAGACATGGCAGAGATTAGCGCAATCACGATTTGTCCAGCAGTGGACTTATAATGGCTGATGATAATATTTTTAAGGGTATGCTTAAAGCTTAAAGAGGCCCTGACAGTACATATTTGCAAAATGGCTGTATTAACAAAGCAGAAAAGGTTAGGGCTGTATTTTTCAATTTAAAAAACTTGATATACATTAATAATAACATTAAAAGATGGAGAATTTAAACTTATTGTTCAAAACCTAAATAGTTGGAACTTTTGAGATGATCAATTCCCATACTTGTTGTAGGTTCTTTGTATTTGAAAGTTAATGTTATCAATTCTGTAACTACAATTCTTGATGTCCATCTTGTACTCCTGGCTGTTTATCTCAGGAAAGCAAAATTGAACTTAGTAACATGTTCCAGATAATGAATATTCACACTAAAAATACTTTGGTCTCCTTGATCTTTTTCAGTTAAAGGAAAACTGTTTTTACAAAGCTTATAAGTTTTAAAAATATTTCGACCTAAGTCATTTAAGATTCAGTCAGAGTGGAGTTTGACCCTGAATTAGCCAGTCTTGTTGCTATTATTTTTTTTATACTGTTATCTTTAGGATGGACATTGGTCTTATCTGGTAATGACTTCTATTCTCTGACCTGCAGACTTGGGCTCAAGCCTGGAAAGTGGATAGGGATGGCTTCTATTTTATATTTACTATAGTTGATTATCTACTTATAAAATACGCCAAGTGTCTGTCTATATTTTTTGTATTTGAAAGTTAATGGTATCAATTCTGTAACTACAATTCTTGATGTTCATCTTGTACTCCTGGCTGTTTATCTCAGGAAAGAGAAATCAAACTTAGAAACGTGTTCCACATGATGGATATTCATACTAAAAATACTTTGGTCTCCTTGGTCCTAAATATTGTATAAGTAGAGATAGATTGTTAGTAGATTGTAATGGATGTGTAGTAATATTTTTTCCTGGTCAGTGAACAGGCCATGGCAGTGCCAATAAAAGAAAGACTGGGGTAAGGCTGTCATGAATTAATGGTTGATGGTTATAGGCTGTGTTGCCAATATAGATGTTTTTCATCTAAAGCTAGATGTTTTTGGTTGTCTAAATGTCAGAAATTGCTATTAAGATGATTTTTAATAAA
>VCCN01002475.1:7528809-7553078 GCA_006491835.1 Architeuthis dux
TTCTGATATCGGACCAGATACCAAATTTAACTACCATTTTTCCTATTAGTTTAAACCCGGCTCAATGACGCAATTAACTGCTGTCAAAAAAGCCTGTTTCAAGTATATATAGTATATTTCCTAGATTTCAGATATATATCTGGAGAGTCTAGATGTTTCTAGATTCTCCAGATATATTAGATTTCATTTTTAGATGTAAGACAGACAAGATAAAGTCATTGAATGTGTTTGATAACATAATGTGTGTGTGGCAAATTGTTTTGTGCGTAGCCTCAAGGAAATATACATTAATACCTAGTTTGCAATTTCCTTCGCATATTAGATAACATCATAGGAAGTAATGACTTATATTCTTAAAAATTATACCAAAATTAAAAAAGAAAGTATACATTTGTACTGGAACGGAAATGCAAACATTATTTCATCTCATATCAAATTATAAGATATTTCAGAGTTTCTCTTTTTTTGCTTGTACCCCACGAAAGTTTTCTGGCTGAATAACTTTGCTGGAATAACTAAGCACTTTGATGTTCATAATCAATAATGTATGTGCTGTACATCAAAGAATCAAAACATATACCACATAATATACAGATTGATCATCTCTGCATTTTTTGAATCTGTGTATATATATGTATATCTGTATATATCTGCTCTAATGGAAAAATATCATCAAGTTAAAAGTATGAATGAAATATTCTGGACTCTGAGTCTTGTTTTGGCATAGCATTTGATTTTATATACAAGAGGGTACCCTGCCCGTCACCCCAAAAATCGGATTCTGAGCCAGACTAGCTTGTGGCATCATTTTGAATTGACTGATTTGTTTCCTGTGGCTTCTTTCTCTGGTGTTTGCAAGAGAAAGTGTGGTAAATTTGATTAGACAATGTGGAAAAGAAAGATTGAGAAAAGCGTGTTACGTCTCAAACATATTTATTATCATCAAGATAAATCTTTATGCATTTGATTGTCGTGAAACGACATCATCAGACTAGAATTGAACATAGCAGAGATGTGCTACATCCATGTTGGTTAGTGGAAATCATGACCGCTTGTTTTTTGAAAATTCAGACCTTTTTTAATGATCACAGCTTTACAAAAGATGAGAGAAGTAACTTATTCATTGATCATCCCTTTTTCCAACTTTTTAATTGATCACCCCCAACACAGTATATATGGGTAGTAGTGATTTATAATTTCCCTTGGATTACTAGTACTGGTTATTTTTGGGATACCCCTTCATATATCTCTTACCATTATCTTAATGGTACAATGAGTCTTATATAACATTTGATCAGAAGATGTGGATTTTAATGAAACAAAAATCTGATAAATCCTTAAGACCTGAAATAAAAATGAAAGCGAGGGTCACAAAAATTCTATAATCATTTCTAAAAATACTACATTGCCGTTATAGATTAATATTGGCTGTTATTTTAAAATCCAAAATCTATGTGCTATGCTCAAAATATCTCATTACCTGGCAATGGATGTATATATGGATTGTTTAAATATTGTGATGTGAACCTGGTTATAAATAGGAGTTTAAAAAATCTGATAAAAACTCATCAATAACAAAGCATCATATAACATGTGAAAGGTAATGGATATATTTCCTAAGAGATTTTTCTCTTCTTTTACGCCTCCAAGTTCATAAAAATGATAACGAGAATTCTTTCTGGACATATGCAGATCATTACAAAAACAAATCAGACTATATCTTTATGGCTTCTACACTTGTTTCTTCACCACAATGCCACATTTGCATGAGTGTCCACTGCCACTTCTCCAACCACTGTCGCCACCTCCCCACAACACATCTCGAAGATTTTCTTTTTTAAAAACATAACAGAACCGCATAATTAGAGAGTAAGAATTAAGTGGTCAAATCAATAGAAATAAATTATTCCTAATGACAATAAACCAAAAAGAAAAAAACTATATTTGTTCATTGTTGAAATAAGTTGTTAAGCTCATGACCGTCTGGACTTTGTTGCTTGACTGCATTTCCTTCCTAATGAAGCCGGAGTGAATTAGCTATGGTAATATAAGTCAACTGCTTTTCCAATATTCTGCTCAGTTGCAGTGGAACGGAGAGTTTGTTGCAGGTCATTCAGTTTGTCTTGTGTGCATCTGGTTCAACCGATCTCCAGATGTTAAGTGAGCATAACAATCAACTTCAGAAATAACATGCATTGGCTACTTGATCAGGAGAGGAATGTGAAAGACATGAATATTGTCAAACGCCTACTACTATGGAGTTGACTTTATTTTCCCCTGGTAACAATAATGACAATGACAACAACAATGACCCTCATCAAAATTAGAACTCTTCAAGGCTGACATCTGGCATGCAACCTTATTTCAAACCCCACTAGAAGATTTATAAAGAAAAATTGTGGTCACCAACAGAGCACCTTATTTTTTTTTTTCAGTTTATATCTAGAATATAATCTAGACACTGACAACAACAACAACAATGATCCTCACCAAAATTAGAACTCTTCAAGGCTACTGAGGAGGCAGAAATTGTATCTAGAATTATCTAGATTTTCATGCCATTTATCTAGAAACATTTCTAGATACTATTTTATTAAGTCCCCTTCCATGGCTAAATTTAAAGATCTTTATCTATCTGTGTATGTGTCACTTGTACAGCCTTAACCGTTCATGGTAGAAACTTGAGATTTTGCACACACACTCCCCTCAATAAGTAGGAGAAAGGATTTATTTTTGTTTTTTGAAAATTTGGCCTAAAAATTATTAAGTCCCCTTCCATGGCCAAATTTAAAGATCTTTTACTAGTTAAAGGAAAACTGTTTTTACAAAAGTTGAAATATTTTAAAAATTTATAAGCCAAGTCATTTAAGCTTCAGTCAGAGTAGAGTTTGACCCTGAAGCAGCCAGTCTTGTTGCTATTATCTTTTTTTTTATACTGTTATCTTTAGAATGGACTTTGGGCTCATCTGGTAATGACTTCTATTCTCTGACCTGCAGACTCAGGTTCAAGCCTGGAAAGTGGATAGGGAAGACTTCTATTTCATATTTACTATAGTTGATTATCTACGCCATGTGTATGTCTATATATTTTGTCTGTAACACACCAAGGGAAATAACTTTCATATTTTTACACAATAGTTACTTCCCTTGGAAGACTATCATCATTTTGTTATTTGTAAGAGAAAGATGATTGTGAACAATAATATTTGAATTCTGTGACAATTCCCCAATTGAAATAGCTTCACACCTTCTCTTTATATTCTAAGCTTTTACTTAATTGCAAAATTATTTAAATACTGCCATCATTTTTTTGATAGCAAGAGCAAAGTAGTAAATTGATGAGGTAGTCATTTACTGACACGTGTCTCTCCTTTTTGTATTGTTCAAATGATTTGTATGCCATAAAAGCCGACTGATTTGAGGATTCTAAAAAGAGCGTATCCAATTTTTCATACAGCTTTTGCATTGAATCATTTTCGTTTAAAGGTGGTAACATCCATCTCCAGAACAGCTTTTCCTTCGAGAGATACGAAAATGGTGGGCGTTCGCTATTTGAGTGCTATGGTCGATGCCATTTCCCAAACTCGCATCTCCTTCCTCCAGGAATCATAATTCTCTGTGTTTAGAAGCGGTGGATTTAGCAATTTTGAAGCCATTCTGTATTTGTTGATCGACGCTCTGCTACCAATGTAAAGGAATAAATGTCACACTGACAAACGATAGTAAGACAACAGTTTATTACGAACTGCTTTTCTTTACAACCTGATTTCCACTGATAAAAATAAGATGGCCGCCCGGGGCTCATTCATGTATTCACGAGAATGAATAAGGGAGCGTCCCTATGTAAGGGCCATAACTCTGTACAGAGAACATTTGTGATTACCCTTGCCATAAAATAAGCAGTGTTAAACTAGTGGGATTATAAAATACACGATGCTCTGGTTTAGCTTCTAATATTGATTTATTTTGTATTTGCCTTTTTAAAAATTACATATACAAATATCTGTTATTTAAAAAAAAATTTGTCTACTTTTTACTAGTTGCTGAAGGTAAAATGTAGTCATTATTATTTAAAAAATTTTTATGATTTATAATACTTCATCTAATAAAAATAAAAAACGGACAAATTTAACAAATATCTGTTATATATAAGAATGTTTAGCCTTTCAACTTTTAGACTCATTCAAGCATTGTATATAACTAGTTCATTTTTGTTTCACAGAAAACTCTTTTTACAGTACTGGGACTGATTAAGCATACTTCCACATATATAGACAAGGACTCGTTCCTTGTATTAGATAAAAAATGTTAAATGTTATGATAGTGTAAAATGGAAGAATAAATGTTCCTGTGTTATATTTTTTATCTTAAATGGCTGTTATCATGTTCTACTAAACACATGATTTTGGTTGTTTCATCTTCCATTTGGGATCTTGTCTAGTTCCATCCACAAATAGTTAAACACATCTTATTGGGATTTAAATACTGATCGCCCTATCAACTGTAACTACATGCAACAATTAATCTTTGTCCCTTATCTATTTACTGAGGTTTGAGTGGTCCAAAACATAAGTATTGCAAGAATGTTGTCTATCTTGCAGACTTCTGTTGTTGTCTTGTAACACAGACTCTCTTCCCCAATCTCGAATAATGTGAATTTAGATTGAATGACTTTGAATCTTGTAGCTTGAAGCATTTGATTTATTTGAATCAGAAGAGACTGTAGACGTCTGCCATAACACCCATGTGTTGATGCTGGCTAATTTTATGATGTTTGTTATTATTGAAGGCATTGAAATTTCCCACCAACTTAACATAAAATCTTTTTGATTCTTGTGAAACCACAAGATTTTAGACGTTTCTTTCTTTTGTGGCTTTGGTGCGAGGTTGGTTGAACTCCATCTGCGCCCAGACAAAGAAATTGATTGCACATTACTTCAAAAGTTAAGGGAGCCATAGCATAATTCAATTAGTTCTTAAACAGGTCTGGTTAGTCACTCAATAGAAACCATCATGTCTTTTGGCAGCATGCTGTGTTGGGGGTGATCAATTCAAAATTAAAAAATGGGTGTGATCAATGGATAAGTTACTTTGCTCACCTCTTGTTGGTTAGTGATCACTAAAAAAGTCTTAATTTCCCCAAAACAAATGTGAATGCTGCTGGACACAAACTAAGTGATCAAATTGGCATAAACTCACATGCAATTTTAACCCCCCACTAAAATCCTATTTAGGGGTGGAATTTTCAAAAGGCAAAAGAAAACGTTTTTTCTAGACATAAGGAGTAAATGTTGAAAATTTCAGCCCTCTAGCTCCATTGGTGTGGCCTGTATGTGTGATACATACATAGCCAGTGCCGGACCAATTTGAAAACTGAAGAAACCTATTTTGAGGTTTTTGGCTGATGGTTTCTAATTAACAAAGAATTGACCAATTAAATAACAAAGTTTGAACATTTTGAGAATTTGAATAACACACATGATTAATTGTTAATTTCCAATAATGTTGATGCTAGTTTAATATAAAATAATCCAGTTGAAATGAATTATGTTGGTAGTTCTTCTCGCCGATGAGAGGCATCTCGTCGTTGGGTTGTACATTTACGGGAGCAAATTTTCTGTATTATACTGGAGAAAAAGCTCTCCCACGTGGTTTGGATAGAAAGACAACAAAATTCAGTATTTTCAATTGAAAATATGGGTTCGATGCCAGGCCGGTTCGCAGACCACCAGGGGTATTGAATTCTGTTTTTCTGTTAAAAGTTCTAACGAGTTTGTTTACTGAAGGACTAACAGTGATTGTAGCAGTTCAAATCAGATTTTTTCCACCTTCTCTTCCCTCACCCTAACGGGCTGAGGAGCCAAGCCCCTAACTTGTTAACTCGTCGCTCCTGTGTCGAACCCTTTTGAAATCCGGGCCACCCTTAAACTACTCTGATTGGTTGAACGCATTTTCTTTGCTCTGACTTCGTTGGACGTTTGACCTATTCTCTAGCCCTGGGAACATATGACGTTTTGGTCACGTACCAATTATTATCTCCTGAAACGTGCGAACACATGAACACACATAACCAGAGTGTATTTCATTACATATTGAACCTTTGTCTCGGAGAAGATAATGCTTGGAGTATCTCCCGTTCTGGCCAGATCTGGCAACCCTGCACATGATGATCAATTCAGATTCTCTTGTAGAAACACAAGGTCCAAACAACCTGGTTTGTATTGTTGCCAACCCCAGGAGAGGCTGACTTTGTTTGTATCACTACTTGCCACGGCCATCAATTATTCTGAGTAAATCAATGCAACATCTCGCTATAAAAAGTTGCAGATAATCATTTTTTATACATATATATATACATACGTAGCATACAAAATAATTTCCCATGAGGTGCTGGTCATCCAGTTAGACTAGAGCAGATGCAATCTATTGATATCTTTAGTGAAAATATCAAATGTTGTTTATGGCATCCCATCGATATTTGATGATGGCAGTTGCCTCATAAATCTTTCCTATTCTCAATATTGCCAGCCAAACTGCACTTAGTTACCAATCAAATGCAAACCAATAAGGTTGACTGATTCAAATTTCTAGAAATTATGTAACAACTACAATAAGATGTAAGCATTTTTTTGTTGTGCTTATTTTCAAGTCAGTGCACAAAGTTGCCTTATGGACAAAACACCAGAGAGCAGTGCCATATTAACCAGGAGGCACAAGCCTCAGGTTCCCAGGGTGGATTTAGGGGGCCCCAACCAAACAAACTGAAAACCAACTCAGAATAGCACAAAGAGCCATGGAAAGAGAAATGCTAGGTATAACTCTAAGAGATAGAAAAAGATCAACATGGATCAGAGAGAGGACTAGAGTTTTTATTTTTACATTAACCTTTTGGCTACGGTGGTCGGTTAGACCCGATTTGAACTGACTTTCTAATCAGCACAAAAATAGCTGTACACCAAAGCCATGATAAAACCTTTCCACAAGTGTTAAATCATCTGAATTTGCTCATCATTCTCATCTTATACACCTAATTTTACAGTAAATAGTAACAATCAATTTAGTTCTTTTTTTTGTTATAATAATGTGAAATTCAAATTTTATATCCGACAGAATATGATAATTATAAAGACATTCATTAATTGGGAACCTATATTAGCTTGGCACCAGTGTTAGCGATTGATAAATGAGCGGCCTGGACCATGTAAATAAATAAAGAAACGAGCGCCATGCAGGGATCAAACCCACATCCACCTTGGAAGCAGCCTTATACACAGCTCAGATGGTTAGAGCAGAGCCTAACGACCCTCATGGAAAGGCAGGAGCTTGGGAAACCTACATACTGTTCGCCTCTATTCTCATGATCGTATTTAGGCACTAATATAATGTGGTTCCCTATGCCGACAGTATAAAATTCAAAGAATGGATAATTTTATATCCAACAGAATATGATAATTATAAATATGATTTATCAATTGCTAACACCAGTGCAAACTAATATACATTCCCAATTAATACATGTGCTTATAATTATCATATATATATATAACATGATGTCCCTATTAAGCTTAATCCGACCCTGCCAGAGGATAAAGGAAAAAGTTTTTAGTTCTTGATATCAAGAAGTGTTATTTTGTCCTTATATCATAAGTAAAGGCATCCAGAAGTTCCCTGTGCACTGTTACCAGCTACATTGATATTGCAGGGTGCCCCAGATGTATGACATGTGGTATTGTCTACCAACCCCTCTCCCACCACCTTGTGGGTTAGTTGTGTAAAACGGAAGGCTAAGGGAGACAACCATGGACAAATCGCAGTAGAGAGCTGCGATAGGCAGGCATCGAAAGTCGGATGATCTGGCACTCTCCTGCAACTTTGCACAAAACCTGGTCGTCTCAGGTTTTCCCGTGCCATCAGACTCTGACTGTGTGAGGCAAGATAGTGGCTGCTGTTGGTCTGTGCAGCACCTCCAGCACTGCAATATCCTTTCAACGTCATCACTGATATTGACAGATTGCCTTAAGCAAATGAGCACCTTGATATTGTATTATGATTGGTATTATATGGGAAGAGAGCACTGAACATTACTGCAAAAGTTTTCTTTCACTATAATTCAATTTCATGCAAATGATATGCATTAATCATCTTTGGGAGTTGAGGTCATGTGTGAATATTAACTCTTAAATTCATTCTAGTAAAAAGAAGAAAAAAAGAAATTACTTCCCTTGCACTTTTTGTTAATTTCTTTTCTATTTTTCTTTAATTCAATTCACAAAACCTGTTCATTGAAGAGTTCAGTGGTTACAAGCAGTCTATGAATCTAAGAGTTGATGCTAACAAGAATCTCATAAGGTCACCTGTTTAGAACTAACAAAGTATAATATTACTTCAGCATTCCCAATGAATGTCCACTCAGATGGTGTAATGGTTAGCACGTCTGCCTCACATGCAGAAGGTCCTGGGTTCAATTCCTGGTATGAGTGAAGAGTGCGTAAAACTCTTCATTAGGACAAAATTTCCCTGTGCATTCAGCAGCTAACATCCTGCCAAGGTGGTGGACATACAAACTTGTAAGAATAAAGACCTGGTCTCGACCAGACTTGAAACTTACAAGGATCACTAAGCTGAATGGAAACCGGGTCTTCTGTCACCGTGCTCCATTGGGAGTTGTCTCTTAAGAGACAGCAACTATCATTGGAAGTAAAGTGTCCTGTCTACTATATTCAGCAGAAACTAATTGAATATAGCTATGGAGATTAGAAGACCTCTTTCCATCTCAATAGACAATGGAATAACACTGGTGACCCCTCCAGGGAACAAGCCTGGGTTGAGTGTATGATGATCCGGGGATAGACACATCGACAGAATCCTCCTCTTCGCATCACTGATGTAGTCCTTTTCTACTTAAATCCAAATTTTTTTCACAAGCTAAAAATATTTGAAAGAATTACTAAAAATATATTTTATAGTTTTCAAAACAATTCTATCAGATTTTATTACAAAAATTGTTAATTTGGTAGCGCTACTGTTTGGTCCAAATAAACATTGCATTGGTCATAATAAACAAAGCAAATTAGCGACGTTTACATATGTTTGATTTGGTTCTAACATAATTGGTCCTATTAAGCGGAATCCATTTTGAATACTGCATTCAGTTGTTCTTTGTTCTAGAAAGTTAAATCCTGGATAATAAATAAAACTTACCACAAATAAATCAATATTTTTGCCTCTTCAAATACAGATCACTACCATAAATGGTGAAAAATAAATCTTCTCACTATTTTATTTAACTAATGCTTGTTATATTTTTACTTCTTAAAATATGAAATTTTAAAATGCATTGAACTCTTTTTACTTTGGTTTAAAAATATTGTTTTTTTTTTCTTTATGATAATGAGCATTTGAAATAAACTGCAAGATCTTGAGGAAATGTTCATTGTTGAAGGAATCTATTCTTGAAGATTATAAAAATATATGACATTTGAACAATGAAATTATCCTAATTATATCACAAGTCTTATTCCTTTTATGCCAGCAATATTTTTGTTTGGATGTGTTTGTATAAGACTTCACAGAATAAGATTTTATTTTCCAGAAAACCTGACATATAGTCTTACTAAAAATTCCAATAAAAATCAAATGAGAAAACAGGTCTGATTAGTCACTCAATAGAAACCGTCACATGACCAATGTCTTTTGGCAGCATGCCGAGTTGGGGTGATCAACTAAAATTTGGAAAAATCAATAAATAAGTTACTTTTCTCACCTTTTGTTTGATAGCATTCATGTCTGAAGTTTTTAGTGATCACTGCCCGACACAAACTAAGGGATCAATTTAGCATAAAATTGCATTGCAATTTGAACCCCCAAATAAAAACCTATTATGGGGAGGAATTTTCAAAAAACAAAGAAAATCGTTTTTCTAGACATAATGAGTAAATAAGGAAAAATCTTCGGCCATCTAGCTCCATTAGTACAGCATGTACGTGTTATACATACATAGAGAGCCAGACTAAGTTGAAAACTGAATCAGCCTACTATTTACATCTATACTAATTGATTTGAAGATACACAATTTAAGGCTTTGTTTTAATTCTCCACAAATATTTTGATAAAAAAATCTAATTAAATCTTATATAAGTCTAAAATATGTTGCAGAATTAATTTATATGCATCTATCGTTCATAGTAGATACTTGAAATGTTGTACACACACTCCCCTTAATTCTTGTTATTTGAAAATTCCCCTCCAAAATAGGGTTTTAGTGGTGGTGGGGGTTTCAATTTTCAATGTAAGCTTATGCTAAATTGGTCATTAGTTTTTGCCCACTTGTTTTTGAAAATTCAGACATTTTTTAATGATCACAGCCCAACTTTTTAATTGATCACACCCAACACAGCATATGGGTGGCAGTGGCTAGTTGCATTTAGAAACCAACATTTATTTTTGTTTCCATTTTGTTTCATTGTAGACAAAAATCTATAATCTACACATGCGTAGAACACTTTTTGAAAACCTGATAAACTGCTTGATGAAAAGAAACAGAAAAAACTCCATCGTGGCAATAAATATCACTTTAGAAATGAATGAATACACGGTCGATCTGAAATATATCCCGCCATGTTGAATATCTCAAGAACCGGTTACTTGATGTAACTTGGCAACCAATCATAGGGAACATACTGCGCATGTGTGCGGTTCAATTTGCAATATGATTTTATGCTAAATTGGTCCCTTAGTTTGTGTCCGGCAGCATCACACTTGTTTTTTGAAAAGTCAGACTTTTTTTTTTAGTGATTCAACAAAAGGTGAGCACAGTAACTTTATTCATTGATCACCCCTTTTAGCAATCTTTTAATTGATCAACCCCAACATGGAATGCTGCCAAAAGATGTTGGTAATGTGACAGTTTCTATTGAGTGACTAACCAGACCTGTTTGAATTATTATTTAGTTAGGCCATATATAAAAGGTATAGATAACATCCGAGCAACAAAAAAAACACTAGAAAAAACATTTCTCAAAAGAATAATAAACAACTGTAACTCATTAGACATCATCATATTTCCTCATTTAGATACTTGGCCTATCAAAATCATGAACATCTTTTTATTTCTCATTTTCTTTTGTATCTGCATGGTAGATAAACACAACATTGTCTCAATCTTTAGCCATGAATTTCTAGAGCAGCCATGGGCAAACTGCGACCCTTTTGACTTTCTGAATGGCACGCTTAATTCCACGAGGAAAATAACGTTTTATTAAAATTTCATCTAAGAAATAGGGAACCTTTTTTTGAAGAAATGAGAAAATTCCAGGATAAGTGGACAAATAATTACTTCTTTGTTGAAGTAAAAAACAGACCAATGTGTTTAATATGTTCTGAATCCCCCTCCGCATTTAAAGAATTGAACGTTAAGCATCATTACACAACTAAACATTCCAAGTTTGATAAATTTAAAGGAGATATCAGAAAGCTTAAAATTGAAACACTAAAGAAACAGATTGGTAGCCTAAATATGCTCTTTTCTAAAAGGCAAACAGAGCTCAGCGAAAGGGTGCATGCAAGCTATGTTGTTAGCAAAAAGGTTCCAAACATTCTAAAAATTATTCTGACCGTGAATTTGTGGCCCTGTTGATGATTAACAATATCTCAAGCGGCCTGCTGCTCAAAAAGGGTTGCCCGTGCCTGTTCTAGAGAATATTTTTCTTTCATTGGCAAATAGCAATTGTTTCTGAATGGAAAAATTAGGTAGTCTTGTTACATGGGCTATATATTTGAAATATTGTACTTTACAAAAATCAGATATTGACATTGTTTTTGTTATGGTTCGTAGGTCTTCGTTTGAATATTTAAAGGACCAATCTAATTCACCAATTACCTCGGTAGCAGCTTCTGCTCCTTTCTTATTGTGTTTAGAAATCATTTTTCTTTTATAGCACAACCCAAATATATTCACAGCAAAAACCTTAATTAACTTCAAGAATAAATATGACAAATACATGTGCATCTCTTTTACTCGCAAATTTTCCTGTGCTTATTTGAACTTTGTTGATCTGAGCAAAGAAATGCAATTAGGATTCTTGGAAAAAAACAGTTTTGCTCAGTATACATTTTTGAACCCAATTAGCCTTTTTTTTTGTACCATCTAACTCTTCCCTTTTGAGATACTTGCAGCTATATCTTAATTGTAAGGCAGGGGACTTTCCTATGTAAATTGCTGTACAAAAGACTGAAGCATCTTACTTTTTCCTAATTCTGAAGAAGTTGACCCTTTCATGCCCAGAACGACCATAGGCCCACAGCGCTTTAACTTTCCCTTGCAGATTTCTTCTTCAATACATCGCACGACTCACCTTTCACCAAAGTCACAAGACACTAGTTAAGGAAAAGTAACCGTTCTCAAGACTATTTTGGGGGAATTTAAAACTGATTTTGGTATTAAATGAGCCATCAAGGTTTGATATGCCACTAAACAAATCAATCAATTCTTCAATATAGCCACAGGTTCCTGTAAGGACCAGTCCCCAGTTTTACCCCACATTTAGACAAAACTTTTATGTGATATCCCCCAAACTTAGCAAAAAAAGAATTTCACATATTTGATTATTTTAATTAAATTTGACTAGTTTTTGCCTTCATCTTAAATTTCAGTTGTTTTTATATACAACTTTTAAAAACAACTGAAATTAAGATGAAGGTAAAAACTAGTCAAGTTTAATAAAATAATGTATTACAATTGCTTCATCCAATAATAATAATAATAATAAAACATATTTGATGTTTTTAAATGGTTTATTCAAAACCATTCAGGCATGAAATGGTTAATGGCTTGGCAACGTGTGAATCTTTTATTTCTATTAGCTTTGAATTAGAGAGAAAATGGACATCATTAGAGTTGGAATGAAATTGAGCTTAGAAAACGATCAAAAGGCTTTTAGGAATGTACAAATGAATCTCCAATGTGGAATTAAGACAAAACAGGTCGGGTTAGTCACTCAATAGAAACCGTCAAGTGACCAATGTCTTTTGGCAGCATGGCATGTTGGGAGGTGATCAATTAAAAACATTGGAAAAAGAGGTGTTACTTCTTTCACCTTTTGTTAGACTGATCAGTAAAAAAATTTGAATTTTCAAAAAACAAGTTTGAATCTTGTTGTCACATGACCAACATCTTATAGACGCATGCCATCAAAAAATTATGAAAAAGGGATGATCAATGAATAAGTTACTTCTCTTGCATTTTGTTGGGCAGTGGTCACTAAAAAAAGTCCAAATTTTGAAAAAAATAACAGGAATGAATGCTGCCGGGCACAAAAGTGGGCCAATGTAAATTGAACCCACCACTAAAAACCTATTATGGAGGTTTAAAAAAAACAAAAAATCTTTTTTCAAGACATAAGGTGTAAATGTTAATATTTTCAGCCCTTTAGATCTATTGGCGTGGCTTGTATGTGCAATACATACATAGGCAGCCAAAATCACTTAAAAACTGAAGAAACCTCTGTTGCCAGTATTGGTTGATGGTTTCTTCTGATTGTCTCTCTGGGCTCATTATTTGCTTTGATTGGCTATGGAGGATCCAACTAATGAGCATCTAACTCTCTTAATTACACAGTCTTCCAAGGTGCACCACTTCAGGCCGTCATCACTTTTCAATAAATGATTAGCATTTAGCAACCTCAATCCTTTTTGTCTTTTAACATATTCTTTCAGCTCTTCAAAGGGTTTTTAGGACAATCAAACGCTTGTTTTTGTTAGAAATTTAAAAAGAAATTTTCTATTTGCTACAATTACTTGACACTTAGCTGAAAAAAACGATTTCCCCCTCTTTACATTTGGACTGTACACCGGAAGAAGGCTGAAACATCATATAAACAACAAAAACAAAGAGAAGGTGTTTGATCGTCCAAAAAACTCTTTGGATGTTAATGGCCCTTCTCAAAATTATCAACAGTATTTTTTCAGCTCATTTAGACGTTTTCTTGGTGCAATCCATGTGTGATCTCTAATAATATAATACAAAGTAGAGGATGTTTTTGCTGTATATGTATTGATTTGTTTAGCGGCATATCAGCCCTTGATGTGTTATTTAATGCTGAAATCAGTTTAAAATTCCCCAAAGTAGAGTCTTGTGACTTTGGGGAAAGAAAAGGTGCAGAGCCTGCAGTCGGCACGTTCTAGACCTCAGTCGACAGGGTCGGGCCCTTGTTTGAGGGGGGTCTTACCCCTCTGCAAGGGATACAGTCAGCCTATTCTAGGCTCCAGCCAACAGGGCACCATTTTCTTATATTAAAAAATATACAGTAATAAGTCAACAGTGAATGTAAGACAAGAATTGAGCATAAAATATAAGCCAAGTCCATTATTTTGCCATAACGTCATCATGAAAGATATCCCCTTCTTATGAATACACTGTTTATGGCATTTGGTCAGCAGTCACCAAAACATGAATTTTGTTCATCTTCAACATATGGATAATTGTTTTCAGGTTGTAAAAGTGAAATTCTCATCGGTGATGTGGAATCTACCTGAAAAATGATTTAAAATGGAGATAACCAATATGCCCCATATGCTACATTTCTATGGTTTTGCATGAAATGCTGAGTTAAAACAACAGGCATTATTGCTTGGTAAAAATCTATGGCACATCACTGGTTTATTGCTGGGTGTAGGTTATGTATGTGTTCTGACATTTATATGTATCTATCTATGTATGTATGCGGACTTCACCCAGCACTAACCGTTCATAGTAGAAACTTGAAATTTTGCACACACTCCCCTCAATGAGTAGGGAAAATGTTTTTTGAAAATTACCCCCCTAAATAGGTTTTTAGGGGTGTGTTCAATATGCAATGTAAGTTTATGCTAAATTGGTCACTAGTTTGAGCCTGCTTGTTTTTTGAAAATTCAGACCATCAAAAGGCTAGAGAAATAACTTATTCATTGAACACCCCTTTTTCCAACATTTTAATTGATCACCCCCAACACAGCATATATGGGTGGCAGTGATTCATAATTTCCCTTGGAATACTAGTCTTTTCTTAAGATAATTGAAAGACAATTGATCTTTGTTAAAAATGTAGTTGTCTATAGTTTTGAGAAGGATCATTAAAAGGCAAAAATGGAAAAATCTGGTCTGGCTGACCACATCTGGAGAGAGAAAGGCAAACTATCCTCTCTGGGAAGTAGTCCGGATTGTAGACAGGAAATGATGTTGGAAACTGAGAAAAATCAAAAAAGCAGCATACATCTGCATGTGAGCCTTCCGAAGGAACTAGCTGAAAATCCTGCATTTAGGACAGATTTCAGCTAGTTATTTAAATTTTAGACGACGTGTATTGAGTGCAGCTTAAGAAGAGCTTTATCGGTTCTTGTAATCCTATTGAACAGTGCCCTTTCATTCAAGCTATTACTGTTATATTGTTTCTGAATACGATCATTTTTTTTAACAAACTATAAAAACTGAAGAAAACCTGAAAACATCACGAGTGAATCAGATTGATTACCTTTTGGAACGTTTTTTAACCGATCAATGTTTTCGAGTTCCTGTAAGAAAACATAACCATGTTTCCTTTTCTTTTGTTGGTTTGTCTTTCTTTTTTTTTTATTCTTAAAGCCTGGCTGCCAATTCTCGCTTTTCATCGTTTGATTGATGATTTCAACACCAATTATTTTGAAAAAGAGAATCGAGTCAATCTATCCTTTTCAACCGACACACTTCAAACGTTCCATGTAATTTTGTCTAATCATAACTTTTTCTGATATTGAACCGTGTGCTCTCTTTGCCTAATATAAAGATGCACAAGCTTTTTACATTGCAAGAAAACCTGATACACAGGAACAAATGGTTAGAAGGTCTTTATTTATAACTTCTTTTATTGCATTGTAAAAGGCAATATGTCTGTTTGAAAGGATTAGTGTATTGTTCATGCACGTGGCATTACAATAGCCACCTCAAAATATACACTACAAATATTAAATTGGAGAGAATGAATTGGCAAAGGAAGACAAAAAGACAACCATCCAGGTTTAACTCTTAAATTCATAGACTGCTTATAATTGACAGTGTTCAATGAATAGAATTAAAAATAATCAAACTCTTCTGTGAATTGAATAGAAAAAGAAAAGAAATTTCACTAAAGGGCAAAAGGGAGATGATTTTAATCAGGAGTTATTTCTCTTGATATTAACATTCATTTTATACGAATTTAAAGGTTAAAAAGGGCAAAACATGGATTGTAGTCAACCATAATTCATGTCTGAGAATGGCATTTCTGATTCCCAAATCAGCACAGTTTTTTGCTTTTTTAAATCCCATAAGGACCCAGACCCATTTCTACTTGAAGGAACATTATGTGGGATTCTGGGTAGGCAAATTGACACAGTCATGTGACTGCACGAGGATGTTCAGTAGATGTCACATAGTACACTTCATGAGTTAAAATCAAGGATAACATATATTATTATATAAGAGACTGTGCAGATCAATTAAATTGTATATGACACCGGTGTCACAGTGCGTTCTTATGGGTTAAAAAATATTATCCGTTGACAAACTAATTAAGTAGTATGGTTAACAATCACGTTCAAATTAATTTTGTGATTCATATTATTATCCTTTGCTGCCACTCGGAATGAGTATGGCGGCTCAAAAAGAAATACACAATTCAGCCCTGCGGGTCTCTCTCTCTCTCTCTGTTTAGTGGGGCAGAAGAAAGATTGCGGGCCTGGTCTTTGCAGATTTGGCACCATTGGCAGGGAGGATGCTGCGTCAGCTGCTCCATACATGGTTGCATTCTCTGATGTGTCATTTTCCATAGAGCAGCATGTGCTTGCAGGAAGGAACTGCACAGTCGAGTGCCCGAGCTTGACCTGTCCACATCCTGAACGAGGGCACCACAAGTTGAGATGCTGGGTACATGAATGAGACGCAGCCAACAAGACGCCACTGAACTGAACTGTTCTTCGCTGTGGGTTGGATTGATGAGGCCGGTGCACTGTCATAGATTGGTGGCTCAGAGAAGATAATTAGAAGTAATCAACATTGTTGGCAACTCATTGCATTTGCATTTATTGCCAACTAAGTTCGTAGCTCGATCATAACTTCATAATAATAACTAGAGCATGCATTTCCTGAAGGATCTGCAAGTGTGATTACACCACAATGTAGCCCCCCCCCAAGAAAACTTGATTAAAACACAAAAATTATTAGTGAAAAAACTTTTACAACCTTCACAAGGGAAATAAACAAAGACTTCAAAAATGTGTGAATAGTGGAAAGAAAGGGTCCGGTTTAGCATTATAGTTACATTGTAAATAAACCTTTTAAAAAAGAATTTTTTTTTTCAAAATTGTATGTAAGCGCAATACACATCATTAAGATCCACCAATTAGCGTTCATAACTCAAAAAACTGTAGGAGGAGAAGCGTCGCCAAAAATGGACAGGATAAGAATAAATAGAACTGCATAGAGGAACAATAGTTTGTTGGTGCATGCATAGTCAAACTAATAATAGTTATGAAGTTTCTTTTTTTTCCCCTCAACTTTTCTAACATGCCAGATGTTGGTTTGGAACAGGGGCGGGGGCCTACTGGGCCATGTTCAGACCCACTAAATTTCATCAAACATTGGCTGAATTTTGAATTTAAAACTGTCAATGGATGTGGCAGCAACCACCTATTTATCTAGTCATTGGAAAGGCATGCATCCATCTCTTCTCCTCCCAGCTATGGATAAATAGCAGAGTAGAATGAGCTCTTCAGCCTTGGTTGGCAACCAGTCTAGGAATTCTTGCAGAATTCAAACCGGGAAAGTCCAACCACTCATCTACTGTTGTGATAGGCTGGCAATCGACAGAGTAAGGAATTTGTTCCTGAAATGTATGGTTAATGGAGCTCTGGTGAAGCTTCATAGGGCCTAGCAAACCAGAAGTGGATTATAAACAAATTGTTCAAGTAAAAAAAAAGGAAAATAAAAAATGTATCAATGAAATAATGTAACAGCCATCTCCACCTCCCAATGACACCTCAAGTAAAAGGTGAAGATTAAAAAAAAAACAATTAAATAATTATAAAATGTATTTTTGGTCCAATGACACTCATGACAGTTATGATACCATACCAGATGTTGGTTTCGGACAGTGGGCCTACTGGCCCATGTTCCCACTAAATTTCTTCAAACATTGACAGTTTTAAATTCAAAATTCAGCCAATGGATGTGGCAGCAACCACCTCTTTACTCAATCCACCCCAAGAGTCCACAACATGTTGGCTGAAAAAATGTTGTCTTAAGTTCAATTTACAATGTTTTTTTTCTGTATTTTATACTCGTGTCCTCTAGTTCTATTTTTATTAAAATAAAAGAATTCAGGTTCCACATCCATGCAGCCCCTTACCAACTTAAATGTCTCTATTAAGTCTGCCCTTTCTCTTCTTTCCAAAGAAATGAGGTTGCATTTCTACATCCTTTCCTCGTATGTTAATTCACCCATTCCATTTATCATTTTTGTAAACCTACTTTGAATGTCTATTTTCTTTGTCTTTTATTAAGTATGGACTCCACACTTGTTGGCAATATTCCAAAATTGGTTGAACTAATGTTTTGTATAGATTTAACATGTTGAACAAACTTTTGTCTGTGAAAGCCCTTTTTAGGCAGCCAAATCATTAAATATTCATGATTGAAAATGCATATAATTAGAAACTGTCAACGTAGGTTTCTTTAGTTTTTAAGTTGGTCTGACTGGCTGTGTATTGTATGCATCATGCATAAAGGCCACATCAATGGAGCTAGAGGGCTGAAAAATCAAACATTTACTCATGTTTAGAAAAAAGATTTTTTTTATTTTTTGAAAATCCCCCCCCCCCTAAATAGGTTTTTAGTTGGGGGTTCAATTTACAATGTAAGTTTATCTTAAATTGGACCCTTAGTTTGTGCCCGGTAACGTTTTTGCTTGTTTTTGAAAATTCTGACTTTGTTTGGCTTCCAACAAAAAGCGAGAGAGGTAACTTACTCATTGATCACCCCCAACACAGCTTGCTGCAAAAGGATGTTGGTCACATGATGGTTTCTATTGATTGACTAACCAGACATGTATTAATTACTTCTGTTTTCTCCCTATTTGATTCTATCAACAACCAAGTGACTGTTGCCTCTTGCTTGCCTGAATCTCCTATAAGCAGTTATGCTTGGTAATTCAGCATAATGTTGATTGATTTGTTTAGCGGCGTATCAACACTTGATGGGACATTTAATGCCGAAATCAGTTTAAAATCCAAAAAAATAACCTTTCACCAAAGTTGCAAGACTATTTTTTTTAAATGGAGTCTTGCAACTTTGATGCAAAAACAGGTGGCCCCTGCAGGGGATGCAGTCGGTGTATTCTAGGCCCCAGCTGACAAGGCTGTTTTTAACTAGAGTCTTGCAACTTTGGTCAAACAAAAATGCATACTTTGAATGAAATTTACTTTTTCTCTCGATTTTCTACAACTCTAAAATTATTAAAAAATAGAAAATAATAAGGCAACGGAATTGGATAAAAAACGAAATTGAGATAGCAGTAGTGATATTACCAGCAGCAGTTGCTGGCTAAACCAGTGAACACACACACATATGCAGAGCAAAGATTTGCTTACCACCAGCATCCAATTCTGTGTCTGTGTTCATAGTACCCCCTCTCTTTCTTATTGCTTTAGTCAGAGAGAAAACCAACTAACAAAGTGTCAATTGCCTTCATGTTATTAGATTATTATTAATAATAGAATTCCAAGGGAAATTATGAATCATCGCCACCCATATATGATGTGTTGGGGGTGATAAATTAAAACGTTGGAAAAAGAGGTGATCAATGAATAAGTTACTTCTCTCACCTTTTGTTGGGTTGTGATCACTAAAAAAAGGTCTGAATTTTCAAAAAAACAAGCAGGCACAAATTAGTGACCAATTTAGCATAAACTTACATTGCATATTCAACCCCACTCTAAAAACCTATTTAGGGGAGAAATTTAAAAAAAAAAAAAAAAACATTTTCCCCACTCATTGCAAAATTTCAAGTTTCTACTATGAACAGTTAGGGCTGGGTGAACATATATTTATTTCGTTCTGACATTTATATGTATAACATATATATATATAAATGTAAGAACACATGAATAACCTAAACCCAGCAATAAACCAGTGTTGTGGGTAGCAATGATTAATAAATGGCTTGGTTCTTGGAGATATTGCTACCTTCTGTTTTTAATTAATGCTGCTTCTACTTGAGTTCTACTTCAGTACAATGATTCATTGATTTCCAAAGGCCATTTTAGTCTAGCCAAAACTGGATAATGTTGCTAGGAGAAGTTTAATTTTTTTTTTTTAATAATTATGTCACATATTTAATTTACAAAGCTTAAACAATATATGGACTGTTATTATTATTGGTGGAAGATCAATTATAGAAAAGAACGCATAATGTTCTGTCTAAATGTTATTGTTTCTTCTGCTCAATAAAATACTGTTGACACTCATAAAACTGGACGTTTATTGAAGGTGTGACAAAATAAAGAGAAGTAGTGCCCAGAGCCGAAATCAATAGAATAATACATTAAAAAGACTTGCAAACTGATTTTGTCTTTTTAAAAACACATTGAACAATGAATATTCAATGCTATGCAAATAACATTGCCTTTAAAATTTTCCATACGGTCATATTAATTGTAGGTGCGAGTAATGTAGCGGTTAATGGCATGGACAACTGAATCGTCAAGCCGAGTTCAAACTCAGGTGAGCAATGTGTAAAATAGCAGGGCGGATTGGACTCACATTAGTGTGTAAAGCTTTGGTATATTTGCTTTATAGATTCTACCTGTGATTTTGCAGGTTATATGAATATCTGGTTCTTGGTCGTTTCATCGAACAACATGTCGCCAACACACAACCTGTTTGACGAACATCAGTTTTGTCGACTTGGTTTTTCACTGACTGCCTTTTCGTCGAATACTCTTTTTTTTACCATCTAGAGGTTACAAAACAAAAAAACAGTGAAATTTCTGAAAAATAAATTTATTTAATAAAT
This sequence comes from Architeuthis dux, assembly GCA_006491835.1. Lineage (NCBI taxonomy): Eukaryota > Metazoa > Mollusca > Cephalopoda > Oegopsida > Architeuthidae > Architeuthis > Architeuthis dux. The sequence goes on from VCCN01002475.1 coordinate 7,549,869, forward strand.
AAAACATTGGAAGAGCAGGGTGATAAAAAAAAAACATTATAAAATGAATTTTTGCGAATGATCCGAGAAAGTCCAGCAGACATCGACACCCTATTTTAAAAAAGTAATATCTATTATTTTTTTTTCCAACAGCAGTGGGTCCGGCACCTCTCTTAATCCGGACAAAATTACAAATGTACAATTAAATTTCTCGCTGGGTTTCACACTAGTTAACTGAGTTGCCAAAGGCCTTGATAATATGTCCAAAAAGATAACCAAGAATAATGAGTTTTGAAGCAATAATCCAGCATCTACAAATCCTTCAACGAAGTTGACCAGGATGACAACTCATCAAGTCTAATCGTATACTGCAAGAAAAATCTTACATTTTGTTATATCAGAATTCTTTGTAAGTACAGTACTGTACAATTAATATATCTGTATTTGTTTCATTTATATTAATGTACCACTTTCTATTAAATTTGACTAGTTTTTACCTTCATCCTAATTTTAGTTGTTTTTATACAACTTATTAATTCGGGCCACTGTTTCTATGGCAACGAATAACAATTAGGATGAAGGTAAAAAAAAACTGGTCACATTTAATAAAAATAATGTGTTACAATACTTCATCCAATAATAATAAAGATTGATTTACATAATATCTAGTTAGAAATAATTTACAAAAGAGTATAATTCAAAACAACTGTGTACCACAATGCATCTTACCATAATTCACCAAATGTCTCACTGAAACCCACCCATAGGGCGAGTTTTCAGCTAGTTTCTGTAATAAACAGAAAAAGTAAGAAATTAGTATAAAATTGAAGAGACCATTTTTACAGTTTGCCATATTTAGCTATTTCAATTCTGCTGATTGAGTAAACATGTTTGGACAAGCTGTGTTGTCGAGTTAGTTGTCATGGCTATGGGTGACCCACAAGTAAGGTAGGGCAAGGGGTTGGTGAAGCTCTAGGCCATGTCCACACAGCAACAATCAATTCACACATCACATGGCAAGTAACTGATGACTTTATTTATGACTAAAATGTCTCCCAGCTCTAAAAGAGGATCAGCAACTTTTATTTTTAGTTCCAAATGCAACTTTATTTGTTAAGCTGGCAGGCTTTTTAAGCATTTTATTATTCCATGTGTCTTTCTCTTCTTTTTCTGAAGAACTTATTGCGATAATGCACACTTCATGTCACCTCTTTTTTTTCTTTCAATCAATAACAATTAGTTTTGGCAGTTTAACTACCCTTCAAATGAGGGAATCTCTTCTATATTGACAGTCTTGATTGTATTAGTAAATGTGCAATATATGTAGCAATATCAATTAAGTTCTTGAAGCTCCCTATGCTCAAAGCAAGACAATTATTTCAAATATCTTTCAAAAGCAATTGTCCAGTCTCATACACTGGTTTAGCATTATATATAATTTCCTTCTTCAATCTGTTTAATTTCCATCATCAGATCATATTATTTTATAGCAGGGCCATCGGAACCGGGAAGGGCTTCAGCTCCACCAATAATTTGGTAATATTTCTTCCTTATTTTTTCGAAAAATGCTACAAAAAACTAGCTTTAAGATTACAGAAAGAGTAAATAAACCCCTTCAATTATTTTTTGCTAGTTCATAGGTGTATAATAGAGCTATCCCGAGTCTGTGGATGACTTGAAAAATACATTGATTTCTGACAGATTTTGAAGCTTTATTTTCAAAGATTCCCATAGCAGCCTTTTGTTCATAATTATCTTCATCAATTGGATATCTAAATATCATCATATATCCATCAATTAAATAGTGCTCTTTTTACAATAGGGGTGTTTTCCAGGTCTAAGTGGTCTAAAAACAGATTTTCTGCTTCGCTCGCAGCCCCATCAACAATATGAATTTTGTTCTGACAACCCTGTATAGTAATGTATAGCTGCCAATTCCTGTCTTTTCTCTATGCTTATGTAATGGTTGTGTTTTTGCACATTTTTGGAAGATAATATTGGTATGTGACCAAAACGCCATATCGTGGCTAGAAAATAGGTCAAATGGCCAACCAAGTCAGAACAAAGAAAATGCGTTCGACCAACCAGAGTGGTTTAAGGGTGACTGTGATTTCAAATTGCCAGCAGTTTAGGGTCAGTTAGAGTCGGACATCCAGCTGCGACAGGTCAAACAAGCTAGGGAGCTTGGCTCCTCAGCCCGTCAGGGTGAGGGAGGAAGAAACTTGATTTGAACTGCTACCATCACTCTTAGTCATTCAGTAAAGTGACTACTTGTTAGAAATTTTAACCAAAACAGAATTCAATACCCCTGGTGGCGCGCGAACCAGCCCGGAATCGAAGCGATCAACAGGAATAAAACGAACCCATATTTTCAATTGAAAATAATGAATTTTGTTATCTTTCCATGCAACCACGTGGGCGAGCCTTTTCTCCGGTATGGACCAAAAAAGATTCATCTCTCCCATTAATGTTCAACCGGCATTATTCTACATTTATAAGAATCACTAAATGTACTGTTCTCTTTAATGATTCTTGTGAAGATCGAATTGGTGCAGTCTTTGTGACCTGAAGTTCATTGTACCGCACTAATATCTACTGCCAGGTGAAAACTATGATTTGTTAAATAAACCTACCTATTTGAATATTTATTCAAGTTATGGTTAATAATCTATGCTTATTTATGTACTGAACTAGAGATTCCTACATTATCTCATTCTTGAGTGAACTTTGATTGATGAATTTTTCAATCATAGATTGAACTGTGTAATTAGTGTTTTCAGTTCAGTATTTTAGCCACTAAGCCATCACAATAAGATATTTCCTTTTGTTTATTACCCTAGACTGTTGACCACGGGAGATTATTGGCTTAGGAAGAATGATAGAGATTAATTCCAGGGTTGGGTCATCTGGAATTCATCTTTCAACAAATATACCTATCGACAAATAAAAATAGACTCCAGACCCATTTCTCTCCAAATATCAGTTTAAAAGCACATGGATGTGGCCATAGGCACACCACATGATATAAATGACGATTAATTGACCAATGAGAAGTTAGGAACCAAATCTAAGATTCTCAAGTCACTGGGAGCCCCATTACTGTGGCCATATCTCAAATTAAGCTAAACTTGGTAATATGTATATTCTACTTCAGTATTTACAGCTTAGTTTGACACAAGGACTCTGTAGTGAGGCACCCAGTAGGGATCAAACTCATTTCAGTAGTAATGG
>VCCN01002475.1:7558543-7573841 GCA_006491835.1 Architeuthis dux
ATCATTATATATATATATATATATACACACACACAACCCGATTGTAAAGTGCTTTTAGCCAATTATGTGTCAAGAAAATTGTCACTTATTTCTTGCTCGCTCTATGTACTCACTAATGTAAACATAATGCACTGAAACAATGTATGCATAAATAATGTGGTTTTATGAATTATCTAAAAAGCAATCAGATGTATGCTCTTGCTGGTTTGGTCAAATGATTATTTATTGACGCTCCTTATATTTGCACTAAATGCTTTCAGGAGACGCCTGGACGTCTCGGGAATGTATTGTTACTTTGTATTCATTTAGTACCATGATATACTAATATTTGTAAATTTAGTATTTCTCTAAAATCTTGGAGCCACCTAGGATTACGTTGCAATGTAATTATATACATATAAAAGATCTACACTTGTTTTTAAAATGTCTTTTATGGAAGAATAAATTGGTTAATTCGTTTTTTCATGAAGCATTATAATTCTGCTATTGACTCTTTGAAACCTGCCTTTCTGGAAATTTAGGATAACAAGGATCTTTGTCCGTGCTGGAGAGTGACTACAAAAATGCACGAGCCATGATGGGAAGCAATTTAAAGATTTGTGAGATTAAATTAATAGATTTTTATACACGGATTTACTCAGACTAGTGTCCTCATCTTGGTTGTTATAGTCACAACGTTTTCGCCATTGTCCTGTGAAAAGGGCCGGAGAGTAGAGTTGATACAAGTATTGGTTAAACGAATCTAGTAACATGCAGGGCAGTTGCAAGTTCAATCTTTGTGCAGAAAACTCACATACACTGATTCAGGCAGACAAGGGGCATTGCAAGGATGAATTAACTGATACGAGATATACTGCTGTCCATGCCAGAGGATAAGAACTTTCTACCCCCGTGGATTGAATGAAGAGTTTGGCTTGAAATTGCATCCTAGAGACCCACCAATGGTCCCATCTTATTCCTTGTGTTCTTAGTTTAAAAAGAAAAGAAAACTGAAGCTGTCAAATTGGGATGAGGGAAACAGTATTTAGGTCCAAAAGTAACCATTTTGGGAGTAGTTAATCAATAACGGGAGAAAAGTTTAATCGCATTTTCATAATGACCCCCCACCTGTTATGTGGCATAAAACTCAGTAAGTAAAAGTCTGAGTTCAAAATGCACAAAAAAGTAGTCTGAGATTGGTCAAGGTCCCATTGATGGACACATAAAACCTCTGTTTATGTTCAACCAGAATAAACAATGAAATGCAGAGCAACATAATACTTTTGATATTTTATATATACAATGCAATTGCAAAATTATCTAATTACAGCCATTATTCTTTTGATGGCATGGGTAAACTTATATATGTAGTAGAAACATATGTATTGGTTTATAACCTGTACTGTTGGTTTCATGAGAATGTAACCACTTACTATATATAAACTGTAATTATCTAATAAATAGAATTCACTATACAACTGACTGTAATACACAAAGCTCTAAAACTATGAGTTCACTTTTCATGAAATTTTTAAATGAGGGTTTATTCAGTTTAGAAAAACTCTAATTTCACTGAATAATTTCTCGACTTGTACTATGGAAAAGCTTAGTAGGTTTTTAGTGGGGGGGGGGTTAATTTTCCAAAAGATATTGGTCATATGACAGTTTCTATTGAGTGACTAACCAGACCTGTTTAATAATAATTTATTCTCCTTTTATTTATCTACTCCAATGATGGTTATAAAGGCTATTCTCACAGGCAATTGTTAGTTTCTCATTGAAATGCTCCATGAATGTGCCTTTTCATTGCCAACTTTGAAGAAACCAGGTAAAAACAATTAAGCTAGCAAAAATGGACACCCCAAACAGAAAGTAACCCCCCTTTCTGATATTTATTTGTGAAAAGATAACATAAAATGTGGCACAAGGCCAAAGGGGGATTTGATGGTGAAGGTCTTCACATCCTGATTTAACTTAACTAGTTTCATTCTATGATCCAAATAATCTTCAATATTCATTGCCACAACATCACATTTATTCTGAACACTCATGCCACAATCATCATAGCATTCCAATCTCTATTAACTTAACTAATCCCCTATTTACAATTTTTTGTCTTGGGTGTGAGGATAAAAGATCTATTTTTTATTAGATTTCTTGAGAAGTGCTGATCCAAATGATTCCAAACTTGACACTGCAATGACTGGTATCATCAGCATCAGCCATTTTAAGTGCACTGCTGGACAAAGGTCATCATGGAAGGAGATGGGGAAAGGCCTATCTTGTGCTAAAATCTGCCACGCCTTACTGGCAAACTTTTCTATCTCATCCCTCCATTTTGTGACTGGTCTTTTCCTACTGCATTTATTGTCCCATGGGCACTAATCTGTTAGTCTTTTCCCCCATCTATTGTCATTTCTTCTTGCAAGATGACCAGCCCATCTCCATTTTTTCTGCTTAATTATTTGTATATCTTTCACTCTGGTCTTCTCTCTGATTCATGTTGATCTTTTTCTATCTTTTAGAGTTATCCCTAGCATTGCTCTTTCCATGGATCTCTGTGCTATTCTAAGTTGGTTTTCAGACCAGTATATCTGGCAAATATCAACTTCGTACAATGGCCAGTTGTCGAGTTATCTTGGTACACACATAAATCTAGATATAAAATATAAAAGTTAGCAACGCTGTCTGGTGCCTTAAATTGGACAATTTTTGATGTCCGATTCTTAAAATTTTTAAATCAGACATACAGGGAAAAAAAAAACAATGTCTGAATTCTGACATATCAGGCAACCCTGAATGAGATATCCCAATCAGAAAGACGCTCAAAACATTAAGTATTTGATTCTAAATGATCAATCATGCCCATGGCTAATCATTCTCAACTCTGATTTTTTTTTTTCTTTACATAAGCGAATATTATTTCCATGTTTTTTTTTTTGTTGCTGTCTGTTATTGTTTTTGTTTTGCTTTGCAGACATCTTTCTTTTGAGAAAAAAAATTCCTTTTTTTTTTCTTTTTCAATTTTCTTCATTTATTTTTTATGCAATCTTCTTTCCTCAAGCATTTTTTTCTATTCATGCCTAGAAGCACCGACCTGATCCATAAAAGTGATCAATATTTTCAACTTCTGCCAGCCACTTAGCTATTCTGATAATTTGATACGGCTTCAATATTTGATCTCTTCTATGATTGGCAATACAAGACTTTGATGACATCACTCGTTGGCAATTGTTTTCGTTGGTATTAGTCCATGCTTGGTTATTTTGGTTTGGTTCGGTTCTCGGTATACTAGCTTGACTTCTTCATGTGTGCTCTTGGGATATTTGTGTCTCACTTTGGTTACTTTATGATCATTGTTGCACCTTTTAAGTCAAAATGGTGGTCTTTCTTGTTGCAATGGGCCACGAGCACATTTAGAGTGTCATTTATTTTTAGTTCTTTTATTGTGTGAAGATCTAGCAAGGGCAGTGGTGCCAACATTATTTTCAAGTTTACATCTAAAATTGAATCAAATAGAAACATCTTAAAACACCTAGATTCTCCAGATATATATCTAGGAAATTTATTACATACTATTAATAAAGTGACTTCAATCTTCAACATTTATTTTATCAAAATATTACTTAAAATATTTCATTTATAGTAATAAAATAACTTATTAAAAATCATCTAAATAGCAATTTCTGACATCTAGACTCAACCAAAAGCATCTAGATTGGCAACACTGAGCAAGGGATGTAAACCACATTTCGTTATGTCAGTTAGTGACAGCAATTGCTGTTATAGATGCTAGCGCATCAAAAAAGAAATCTGAATTTAGATATAAGTTTCATCTTCAGCCTTTTAGCATCCATTCGTTGGACATAGAGAGGTTTGGCGAAGGTCTATCATGGGTGTCATGGAGCCAATACTTTCTGAACTTGTCTAGTTCATCATGCCATCTTGGTTTTTGCTGGTCACAGTTTCGCATATGATCTCTGGGAATCCATGTTGTGAGTTTTGATGTTCAGCAATTGTCTGACATTCTTGCAACATGACCAGCCCATTGCCATTTGAGTTTGGATTTTATGATATCTCTGACTCCTGTCTTTTCTCTAATATACTGTGCTGTCTTGTGGCCCCTCCATGTGATGTTAAGCATGATTCTTTCCTGTGCACTTTTTGTATGGTTCTCAGTTTGAGGGTCAATCTTTTGGTTAGGTTCCATGTTTCAGCTCCATAGGTGACTATCAGGAGGATTATGATTTACAGATAAAAGTCAAGACTTATTTCTATATTGAAATTCTATAAATATGTCTGTAATTGCCATGGGTGAGTATAGAGAAACATAACAATGTCTTTAAGTGATAGCTGTAAATCGACATGCAAAGTATTAAAAAAATTGTTGAAGTTATATAATGTTTGGTTTATTGCTGTGATTAACAACCAGTGTTGTGGGTAGCAGAGTTTAGGTTATTCATGTGTTCTAACATTTCTATGTATCCAGACTTTGCCCAACCCTAACTGCTCATAGTAGAAACTTAAAATTACACACCAATGAGTAGGGGAGATGTTTTTTGTTTGTTTGAAAATTTCTCCTAAATAGGTTTTTAGAGGGGGGGTTCAATATTCAATGTAAGTTTATACAAAAGTGGTCACTAATTTGTGCCTGCTTGTTTTTTTTGTTGAAAATTCAGACCTTTTTTAGTGAACACAAGCCCAACAAAAGACGAGAGATTAACTTATTCATTTAATTGATCACCCCCAACACAGCATATATGGGTGGCAGTGATTCATAATTTCCCTTGGAATGCTATTTTTGTTATATCTTTAAGATAAGAATTAAAATGTGAAACAAACTATTATTATATTTCTGCATGTGAGAATTAAAAACGAATGCAACAAATTAGAAACACCTATTTAGATGAATTATACTGTAAACTAGTAGAATAGTGGTTGATTTGCTAACAGTATACGTAAAGTACTCTAGTATTTGAAAAGACTCATGGGAGTGTAAGGGGACAACAAAGTCATATTTGATAGAATAAAACGATCCTTATTTTCACAGTTTGTAAGAATAACCAAGAGTATTGTTTTCATTTGAGTTGCTCTCTTCCACTATCTCTCCTCCTCCTAGTCTCTACTTTTAAAGTGAATTAGGCAAAAACAAAATTGACACATCAGCCAACAGTAGCAATAGTTACCAGCAGCAAGTGAATGAACACACAGAGCCAATTATGTGTTCATATTACCCACTTCCTGTGTAGCATAACGGGCGATCAAACTTCTCCTTTGGTCTGAGGGAAAGAGATGTTGAGGGAGAGAGAGAGAGATAGTAGTTTCAGAGAAAGGGTGAGATAGACAGAAACGATCATTTCCTCCGCGGATGATGATGACTCTGTCCAGGTCTGCTGACGGGAGCCAAATTTCTCTGTGGAGGGAAAATCGTTCCGGATAAAAAACTCTCCCACGTGTGTGGAGAGAAAAGACGACAAAATCCACGGATCTTCAAATTTAAAGAAGTTTTATTTCCGTCAATTTCTGGGCTGGTCTGCGGATTTCATTGAGGTACAGAAATTCTGTTGCATGTCGTAAACAAAATATGTTTAAAAGAGTTGGTCACTTTTCAGGACTGCTACTGCTACGGACTCAAATTTCCCACTGGTCACTGCTTCTAATGGGCCGTCACCACCACCATGACGGGCGAAGACGCGGTCAAGTGCGAACCCATTTCAGGTCGTGACCCCAACTCAACTCCTTTCTGTTTCGATCTAGCCTTTATATATGCTAATGGTCATAACTCCCTCTTTTTTAATCTTAATGGTAACACGATCCTCCAGTTGGTCACGTAGGCAGCTTAACACAGATTTCAAATCTGACCAAGTTCCTATCCCAACTGGCTACCGGTAACATGATCTGGGTCTATTTCGTTACACCTGTTTGTGTTGTGATAAACTGACATGTCACAAATTATAATATAGATTTTACTTTTAATTGCTTGATTCATTGTCAGATTGCATCCTATTTCTATGAATATTATATATTTAGTAAAATATTTCATTTTTGAAATAGCTACAGTATCGCCCATAAATGAGCACCCCCACTTTTTTTTTTTAGAAAGTTCTTTAAACCAAACATAGCAGGATCTTATTATTTCTAGTAGAACATTACACAATCCAAACAGATGAATATTCAAATGGTTCTTCAGATGACTGAACTCCTTGTTATTTGTGTTTACAACATAAATAACAAGAAGGAGTTCAATCGTCCGAAAAACCATTTGAATATTAATGACCCTTCTCAAAACTATAGAAGATATGAATATATTGCTGTCCAAAAATGAGTACACTTCTATGAAAAAATATTTTTGGCAATAGAATTTCAATGTTTGGTCACAAATAATACCTGATAATATCCGTTTTGATTGTGTAATGTTCCACTAGAAATAATAAAATGCTACTATGTTAGAAAGTTACTTTTCTTCTTAACCTATTAAAAAGAAAAAGTTGTAGAGGGTGTACTCAATTATGGGCCACACTGTTTTTCTTTTTACGTTGTTTTCATTTCTTAGTAATGTTTTTTTTTTCTTTTCGTTTCAGGCCTCCAAAGACCGGTCAGTGCGGCTGCGGGTAATGCCCGAACAGAGCAATGACTATCGAGTGGTAGTGTTCGGGGCTGGGGGAGTTGGCAAGAGCTCCCTCGTCCTGCGCTTTGTCAGGGGTACATTCCGGGAGAGTTACATCCCAACAATCGAGGACACTTATCGGCAGGTGATTAGCTGCAATAAGCAAGTGTGCACATTGCAAATCACAGACACGACAGGGAGTCACCAGTTCCCGGCAATGCAGCGCCTTTCAATTTCTAAAGGTCACGCTTTCATATTGGTCTATTCCATCACGAGTCGACAGTCGCTAGAAGAACTGAAACCCATATTTAAAGAGATCACGGAAATCAAAGGGGACGTTGAGAGCATTCCCATAATGTTAGTCGGAAATAAATGTGATGAGACAAGCCGAGAGGTGACACAAAACCAAGGTGCAGAGTTGGCCAAACGCTGGAACTGTGCCTTTCTGGAAACTTCAGCCAAGACAAATTACAATGTCAAAGAACTTTTCCAAGAGCTGCTTCAGTTGGAGAAAAGACGCACCATGAGTCTGCAGCTCGAAACAAAAAAGACAAAATCCCAAAAACGTAAGGAAAAGTTAAAAGGCAAATGTGTTGTGATGTAAAGTGGGGGTTCACATACAAACCCAAAACTTTATAAAATATTTCCTCACTTTTTTTTTTTTTTAAATACCCCCACACAAAAAGAAATCTGCAAAAAAAATTTTAATTAAAAACATAAAATAGAATTAGATGTTGATATTACAGATTTTAGAACCATTTTTTTTTTAATGAATTTCGAATAAAAATAAATAAATTTTAAAAAATCGTTGATTGGATTGATGAAATAAAGAAATTTGGTTTATTTATTAAGATGCAAAGAGTGAAAAAAAGAAAAGAATAGAAAAAGATATCCTACAAAAATTGGTTCATTTTTTAATGCCTACATGTTGTTATCTTTATATTAAAAAAAAAAAAAAAAGGCGATAACAAAAGATCTCAAATGATGAAATATCATTATGCAATTGTTATTTTTTCCAAAAATTGAAATACTTAAAAAAAAAAAAAAAATCTAAAAAAATTAAAAGCCTAAGGATTTTGCGTTGGTTGGTGTCCCAGTTTTGATGTTCAACTAACTGGAATGGTTCATACAACAGACAGACGTAACTGTTAAACATTTCATTACAGCTACCTAAGCTGTTTACCGGCTTCCGAAAATGTGTTCAAAGATTTGGGCTAAGTAGGAAAAGCAAAAAAGAAAGGAATGCTCTTCCAAAAAGTGGAATTAAAAAAAAAGAAATAATCTAAAAACTAATAACAATCAAGCCTAGCAGTCTACAAAGAAGTTCAATTTTGTAGTTATTTGAACTACCTCCCCACGGGGGGGGTGGCGTCAAAATGTGACACAAGTTTGATTTAATGTGGGGGGGGCCCCGCACGCATACGTGTGGGCAGCACATGCTCTCAGTACCTGGTGTTCCCAAGTGGTCACCCATCTAAGTACTGATCAGGCTCGAGGCTGCTTTAACTTCGGTTATCGAACGAAGTTCAATTTTGTACGAGAGACAAGAATGAAATAGAAAAAGAAAAAAGCTCATTGATTTCAGTGATCTGAATTTCAGAACTTGTAGAAGAACTATGCTGGTTCGGCGATACCATCTGGCCCACTAGGCAGACGCCTGAAACCCTCGCGCTGGCCCTGGAACTAAGAACCAAAACACAGAATGAAAACTGAAAGAAAGGATTTTAAGAAAAGAACAAAAATGGTTTATAATCAGCAAAAGATTGTGGAAATGAAATTTGCTGACAATTTCTGTACTTTTTCTATCTTCAGTTTGCTGTTTGAAAAAAAAAAGAAAAGGCAAACGTGGAGAGCCATTTTTCAACTCCTTTCTCTTTTAGAATCTCCACTAGTTTGCATTGTCCACACCTTTATACCCAACGGGCCACTGATTCCCACATCGAGCCTGGTTTTTAGAGATTTTGATCCTCTTTCAGTAAAGTTTTGGGAAATTTCCAAATTTGACGCACAGTTTGTCTAGGCCTGTCCGTTTATTTGGGCAGAGCCCTTACAGTGTCTTTGCAAATAGCTTATATCTATTGTCTTTATTATTCTACAAAATTAGTTGCAAAAGAAAGCAGTTTTTTTGGACTCTTCTGGTTTTCACCCATCATACACTGTGGCTTGTGGAGCAGGGGAGCCTCCCTTGTTCACTGGCACATATAGTCTAAACCTGTCAGTTCCACACAGCATTTCTACATTATATATTTTCATTCCATTGAAGTTAATTATTTGAAAAAAAGAAGAAACAAAGACTCTGGATATATATGTACATATATATATATATCAGTGGCCACACCTGATAAGTGTCCAATGAACCATTTTTAAAAAGTTGATATTCTCATTATTTTTAGAGCTACAGTGCTCAGTTTTTAGATGCGTCCAAATAAGACACTTTTCGGTCAGTCGGTTCTGATTACATTGAACAACAGAAAAGGAAGGAAGAGGTGTGATGTCATTAAAAGGACATCTATTTTGATCAATTTCTTTTTACCAGCTGCTATGATGTCATAATAGAATGTCAAATGTCTGCATTTTTGTATTTAAAAAAAGCCAAAAATGGCCATTTACGATTTTTATTGAAAATAATAATTGCAGAATATTGCAATATTTTACAAGTATGAAAATCAGTTGACTCAAAAAAAAACTACTTGCTCTTCTTCCTCCTTCTCATGTAACTACTATGACAGATGGTGAACACATCATTGAACTTATGGTTCTTGTTTTTTATTTTGATTATCTATGAATCATAATGCAGAGTGTTTAAAATAAAAAAGCATTGTAGCTCTAAAAATAACGAAAATATCAACTTTAAAAATGGTTCGTTGGACTCTTATCATACATGGCCACATATATATTATATATATATTACACACACACTAACATGAATTTGTATGTTTGAGCTTTTTTTTTTCACACAGTGGTAAAGAATTAAAATCATTTTGAAGCACTCTACTGAAAATTAGTTTGGTGTCCTTAAATCCTTGTATTTTTTTCTCTCTGAATATATTTGCCTTCGTTCAGAAGACATTGTTATACCCCTCCTCAGTGGTGTAGTGCTAAAAATAAAGACAAGAGGGAATGCAGGGCTGCCTGTTGTAGCGATCCGGTGAGCAAAGCAAGCCTCTATAACTAGATAGTGAAGGAACGCTGTTCCCCCACTCAAACAAAGCAAGGGTACGCCGTTCCCATCGTACTACACCACTGCCCCATCTACATTTATTCTGCAACATGAACAGTCATTTTCCTTTGTTTGCCTTTCTTACTTTCGTAATTGGCTGTGTCTCCTGGGGTAGCCTCGGATTCAATTAAGACGTACAGGTTGAGTACACCTTATCCGAAACCTTTTAAAAGCCAACATGACGTCACAAGTGAAAAAATTCCACAACTGACCTGATCGTAGTATGATTCAAAGATGAGAAATGAGGCCAATTTCCAAAGTGTTTAACTCATCCTGACTACGGTAAAAGCTTGGTTATCTTTGTTTAACTCTTTAGAAACGTAGAACTATATTTACATCACAAATGGTGAAAGACGAAACAAGTCCCAATCAAAACAAATTATTGTCACCACCAGACCTACATGCATTAATCACTGTATTCTTTTTGCTTATTCTCTCATCTGTACAAAGATATTGTTGAAAGTGTCAAAAAAACAAAACAAAAATAAGCTGCAGATACCCCTATGGCTAACAGTGATAAAAAAAGAAAAAAAAAAAGAGAAAGCATTTATGTTTATCTATAGCACAGAAAGTCAAGCTATTGGTAAAAACGGGACAGAGGTGTTAGCATGATTATGTATAATCAAATATTTATAATCTGAAAAATTTTAAACACTTCTGGTCCCAGGCATTTCGGATGAGGGGTTCTCAACCTGTTCTGCTTCAAACAAACAATTGTTGGTGATCTTGCCCCCACATTTTTTTTTATTTTTCTGAAGTCATGAAAGGCAACAAAGGAAAAATAAAAAGAGAGAAACCATAAGAAATTTTACATAAGAAATTTTAAGAAAAAAAAAAATTAAAAAAAAAAAAAAGATTAAAAAAATAACTCTACAAATATTTGTAGAAATGATCTCACTTGACCATTCTCTCTCTACGGGTCAATTTCTTGTCAGGAAAATAGATTTTCAATTTAAAAACTTAGAAAATGATGAGAAAACAAGTCAGGCAGTTAAAATTGATGTTTTGAAATTATTATTTTTCAATCTTGAAAGAGAATTACCAAAAGCACCAAATTCTCTCGAGCTTAAAATTGAAGATAGCTTTCAATTTTTTTTTTCGGAATCTCAAGGCACTGCCCTGCCCTACTGCCATTCTATCAATGACTATTACCGCAGATTGACCATTAACAAGAGGAAAAAAAAACACAGAGTTAAGACTTGTTGATAAAAGGGCCCGCCATATGCTTTGAAGGCAAAAGTACAGGAAAGAATTATATCCATGAATCCAATGTTGTATATTATTTTTATTTTAAACCTGTGGACTTGTTTTAGACAACACACACACTCACACACAAAGTGGACTGATATGGTTCTGAACTGTAAGGTTTACTCACTAACATGTAAGTGCACAGAAATACTTAGCCACACACGTGCAAGCATTTACATGAGATAATGTGATAGATGCACCACTTGTTCTATTCAACGTGAATTGGCTACTGTGTTAAAGAAAGAAAAAAAAAATGTATATGAAAAGAGAAAATGTATACCACAAAAAATCAACCAAAACAATTTAAAAAAAAAATTTGCATCAAGACACATTGGAATGTTTTATGATGAGAAGTTTTTGTTATGTTTGTTTGTTTTTATCATCTTTGATATTTATTTTAAAAGGACAAAAAAAAAACAAAACAACCTTTTCACATCATTTCATGTAATTTTGACGTATGATTCAATTTATTTTTGTCTTTTATATCAGTGGCTAAAGCTTAGTTTTCTTTTCTATTCATTTTTTTTTTCAAGGATTCGAAAAAGAAAAAAAAAAGAAACGTTACTTTGCTATCATGCTATTGTCATTTTATTAGAATCAAAAGCATTTTTGTTAATTACACACAAAAAAAAAACAAATAAAAAAAACAACAAAAAGTCAGTATCTTTGGTCAAGAAATCCCTTCAGTCACTGAAATAAAAATGATTTTTAAAAAAAGTTTTGTTCATTCTTCCCCCTCCCCTCCAATAAATGTTACTTGCAATATACCTGACGATCTTCTTCTGTTATTTACTATTATATAGTTATTTTTCACCTGTTTTATGACTTTACTGATCCCAGTGTATTTTCTAGTGTGCTCTGTTGCTCTGTCTGAAAAGGACAGTGAATGGGATGCCTTACCTTTTGGTAATTTTTCATTTGTTCTTTTCCTCTTACCATTAAGGCAATAAATGAGTAAAAAATGGCTGTATAAAGAGTATTCTTCTGGTTATTTATTGTGTCTAATGCTCTCACCACAGCAAAAATACTCACAACAAACATTCTATTCTTATACAAATGATCACTTCCATAACACTGTGCAACGCGATTTCTGATTGCTTATGTGTGAAAAGTATAGAAAATGGCTATTATTCCCTTCAAGTTTTGTGACCAAGACAGTGATATTCACATGTTATTGTTTTTCTTATTTTATGCGATTAAAAATGCGCAAATTTTCCTGTTGTCCAATTGGAAATAAGTAGATTTCAAATTATCACAGTCCTGTACGCAAAAGCAAAGCTTGATGGGAATAATTTACCTTTACTATACTTTTTAGACAATCAGAAAATAACACTTATTACCGAGGAACAAAAAAGAAGAAATTGCATAGTGTAATTACTGTCTGTAGTCATGAAATTTGCAACCTTTTTGAGACCTTCAAATAGTTCTTCAGACAATTGAACTCCTTGTTGTTTGCGTTGCTAAAACTCTAGAAAATATCTTTTTGAGACTAGTTTTTAACCTATAATGAAGAGGGGGGTTGAACATTACACAAGGTCCTAAGCTAATCCTCCAGACTCTGGGTGTGTTCGAACACCTAATTATATACTTGAATATAAGCATTTTTGACAGCAGTTAATTGCGTCATTAAGCCAGCTTCAGTGTATTTGGGATGGGTTTAAACTAATAAGAAAATTGGTAGTTAAATTTGGTATGCCCGATATCAGAACAAAGATTATTTTTAAAAATATTGATATTCTCGGATATGACCATCTTTTCACTTAGGCTGTTCATGTGTTTGCCACTCTTGCCGAGTGGAATCTTTTTTCTAACACCAGTGGAGGTCTGAATTTGTAGTTTATGGTTGTGCCTTCTGGTTTTACTGCAGATAGATGAAGTCAGCATTTTCTTATCAGGACATTTTGAGCAATGAATGTCAGTATCCATTCTCTGTATGTTTTTCCGGATTCTATAGACCTCTAGTAGGTCAACAAGTTTTCTTCTGTCTTCAAGGGTCTCTAGGTTGAAAAATTGGTCTCAAAATGGTATATATAAGACTATAATATCATGAAGAGATAACTCAGTGAGCTTTTAAATTTCATAAAGCAAATCAGGAAGTTTTCTGACATTTGTGAACACATCTGATATAGAATAGGTTTAATGTTAACTCTGAACAATATGAGGATACTCTAATGTGTTAGAGGCATCCATTCATCTCTATCAGACATTTTCGGTTGGTTGGTCCCTAATATATTAGATATGAATTTTCTCAGCCATATCATGTTGGATTGATATGAAACTTGATCCCGACCTTCGGGTGAACTATCCTTATCTTCCAACGACTACCACAACTAGTAATGCTAAATATCAATTTTCTCAGCTGTATCATGTTGGATTGGTATGAAACTTGGTCCAGACCTTCAGGTGAAACATCCTCATCTTAGTCCTCCTGCTACTACTACCATGGATGCATGAGTACAATTAAAACATCTTTTACAACATCTAGGTAGAGAAATTTTATGAATAAAAAAACTCAAATAATCCTATGTAATCATGAATTAATCTTAAAAATAAAATAATATTACCGCCTGTCCCATAATAGTTGTTACATTTGCATATGTTCCATAGACCAAATGTAACAACTATTATGGGACAGAGGTATTTTAATTTCATCCAAATAAGATGTCTTTCGTCTTATCCTTTTTAATTATTGGTTCTGTGGTAAATATCGATTATTTTGTCAATTCTAGTGCTAAAAACATACACAACCTTATGTTAGTCGAGTTATTTTAAAATACTGTTTTTCCACTCAAAGTTTAGGTCAACTTATACATGGATAATATTCAGGTATTTATTTGTGAAAATATCTTTTTCTATTTGGGCGCTCTCCCCTGCTCAAAATTCTGGATCTGCCCCTGCTTGTGGGGCTCACAGCCTCATTTCATCCGGCCCACCGACTTCATTGAAAATGTGACGATGCCTACAACAATTCTTGGTCTTCCTGATCCATCTTTGGTTAATGAACAATAACATTCAGTGTTGAGAAAAATAGAGCAAAAGTCTCATTTTCTCATTGGCCTCAAATGAATCAAAACATTTTTAGCTACAAAACATTAACACTACGCATTCCTGCTGTTCTATTATTGTACTTGTCAAATTAGGATTCAAATTTAGCCAATATTTGTTTCCCAAAAAAGAATTTCATAGTTCTCATTGATTGATAGTAGGTGGGAGTTCATGTAAGTATATAATTGAATCCTGGAATACGCATCCTGGTCTCCTCAGTTGAAGTGTGACCAGGATGCAATCGAAAAAGTGCAAAGGAGAGCCACTAAACTAGTGACTGAACTGAAGGACCTCCCCGGCGCTAGCAGACTGCAACAGCTCGGTATACCAAATCTTGCATACAGATGCAGAAGAGCTGATGTGATAGAAACCTACCGCATCCTGACCAACCAACACTCATTGTCATTGCCCTATCCGCCCAGACAAGCATACAGTGAACCTTTCACCAAACACACACACACTAGCGGTCACAGATACAAACTTCAAATGCAAATGGTGCAAGAAAACAGTTCTTCACTGCAAGAGTGACAGCAAACTGGAACTATCTGAGTGAAGCCATGGTCACTGCAGAGAATGTGAACACTTTCAAGACTAGCCTAGATAGGGAATGGTCAAGCAAATATTGATATACCTTCTACTAGACTATGTAACCCACACTCATAAAAGAGCTAGGAAACAATTGGTAGAAACCAATATCAGTCTAATTACTGCATGGTATGTATTGACCGATATAATCCTAATGAAAAATATTTAATCATCCCTTTCCGCTCCCATCTACGAGTAATTTCTGATCTGTAGACTTCTAATCAACCTGACCTGAATTGAATTATTATGATTTGCATATCACTTGATCGGATCATAAAGGCCATGCTTAGTTGGTTATAAACTCATGGAGACATTATTATGTCATTTTTAAATCAAATAACACTGTACAACATGATTTTTTGTTCCTGGGTAGAGAGTGTTATTTTTTGATTGCTTATATGTAAAAAGCATAGAAAAATGGTTATTATTCCCTTCAAACTTTGCTTTTCTGACCAAGACAGTGATATTCATATGTAATTGTTTTTCTTACTTTATGCGATTAAAAATGTTCAAATTTTCCCGTTGTCCAATTGAAAATAAGTAGATTTCAAATAATCACTGTCCTGATCAAGAAAGCAAAGTTTGAAGGAAATAATTGCTTATGTGTAAAAAGT
>VCCN01002475.1:7583343-7600114 GCA_006491835.1 Architeuthis dux
TTCTGAATGTCCGAGTTAGGTCTGGGGCATAGGTTTTGTCCCAAATCGAGAAGGGGATCGCCGGCAAAAACATCTGAGAATCCGGGTAGTAGATTATAAATAATATAACGATATAAGTTCTTCAACGTGGTGGGGTAGGGGGTAGGGGGTAGGTCATGGGCAATTTTCAGCTTTAACGCTAATAAAAACCAAACAGCGCAATAATGCATACCTGTCTAGTTGGAATATGGTTTTTGTTAGAGTTTGAACAAAACCTAGGCCCCAGAGCTCTAAGTCGGGAAGGAGGGTGCCGTCAAAAAAGGTCTGAGAACCAGGGTTCTAGAGTGTTTTTCGTTCTAGAGTTCAAAATATTTTTTTTAAACTTTGCAAACTATTCCTGGCACATGCTTGCACTGTGGTGTGGGTGAGAGAGGAAGAGGGTGCGCGCTGCTTCTGAAATGGCCCGCAGCAAATCAAACGCTGAACACTCTTTGCTTTCATTTTTTTTGTAAAAGCTAAAAAGCGGCGTAAAGCCAACTTCTGAGAAGCGGGATACTTGTAATTATGATTTCTAAGTTTTTGAAGAAAACGTTTAACAGAAAGAAAATAGGAAGAGATTAAAACTCGCCCCAGTGGCAAGAAAGTTTATTTTTCTCTTTTACATTCTTGCTGGTTTTGATCTGTTTGTTTACTCCAATAATTCATCATCTCCTTGTGTCTGGAGAATGGCTGATTAGCTTCCATACTTCTGCAGCAGCCACTTTCCTACGCAAATATGGATCTGAATATCAGGCTGGTTTTATCACCACGATCAAGCCAGCCTGAATACACAAAAATAGTTTCGTATTTCAGTGTATTCAGACTGGCTTGATCGTGGTGATAAAACCAGCCTGATATTCAGATCCATATTTGTGTATAATTTACAATAGGCTGCTACACCTTATTAACCAACTCCAAACGTCACCCAGCGTGGGAGGAGGTCAGTGCTGTCAAATATTAAACTCTAGAAATAACAGGTCTGGTTAGTCACTCAATAGAAACCGTCACGTGACCAGCACGCCGTGTTGGGGGTGATCAATTAAAAAATATATAATTGTGTTGTGTGGACAGATAGCTATACCTTCAAAGTTTCTCAGTCTGTACACAGGCTATGAAATAAGTAATGGATCCATGCTCAATTACCTCGCTAACTGTGCGCACCACACAATAGCTCCAAAGATTCTGTCTGTCCACACGATATCTCCAAAGGTCCTCAATGAATTTCAATGACATGTTGTGGAAAGGTGGGCAATAGGCTTTGGAAGAAGCGATTAAATTTGAGCAGATGCATCAACAATTATCTCCCCTATGTTATAGCTATCAGTCCAAACAGGAGTTTCATTTTAAAAGAAGGGTTTATGACATTTGACTGTAAATAGCTCGAAATGATTTAATATGAGGCAAATGATTCTCACGTAAATCTCACTCACCATGAAATTTCCTTCCCAGCGATATACAATATACCCATATGTGATGAACATCTTTCTTACTAGGGCATCACAACGAAAATCTGCCATTACGAAAAATGGTGCTAAAATCTGTTTGCAACTGATCTGTAAAGTCTACCCAAGATATTCTTACTCCCTGAAGGTCCCTCTAGCATGTCCAATTGGTTTCATTAGTCAACTCAAAGATTCCTACGGAACCCTATTACAGCGCCAGGACTATACATCACAGATAAAATATTCCGGCAGATTCGAACCCGTAATTCTCTGCATATGGCAGACAGGCTCTTGCATTGTGTTTACCGTCATTTAAAGGAAGAATAATGCTCGAGGTATCTACCTATTTATTACATTCTGTTCATATTTATCTATCAATCTATCTCCAAAGGTTTTTTTCTAGGGAAAAACAGTGGAAATCCGCCATTATGAAAAATGGCCCTAAAGAATCTTTGCAACTGATCTGGAATGTCTACCCAAGATAGTCTTACTCACTGAAGGTCCCTCTAGCATTTCCAATTGGTTTCATTAGTCAACTCAAAAGTTCCTACTGGGCTCTATTACATTGCCAGGACTAAAGAGGCAAATATTTATGTTCGTGCACAACTCGCATCGAATACGCCAGGAAAATCTGAGAAGACCACGTGCACAATTGTCAATTACTACTAAATTCCATCAAGAATAGTATAGCCGCTTTTTTTTCAGAGCCAAACATCCAGCTGACAACATCGGTTTAATTCAGCGGTCCCTAACTTTTTTCAAGTGTCACACCCCTTCGACATTTCAAAATCTTTCTCGCACCCCATAATCTAAAGGCTAAAAAATTAAATTTTAAAAAGGCACATTCAAAAAGTGTACATAACACAATCTTAAAATCTATCAGATGTCAAAATTAAAAGTCTGTATCTCAAGATATTACTAATAAAACCATTTAGTGCACTGGCTGCTGCTGTTGCCGTTTCTCAATTAACTTTGAAATGCGAGGCATTATTTAATTACTTAATAATTGTTAACAATGCTTGACCTTTTTCAAGTCTCGCAAGTCTTCAAGATTTCAAAATCTTTCTCGCAGCCCATAATCTCAAAGCTAAAAATTAAATTTAGAAAAGTCAAAATTGGCAAAGATAATATTAAAAAGTCTAACAAAATATTAAAATTTATCAGGTGTCAAAATTAAAAGTCTGTATCTCAAGATATTACTAATAAAACCATTTAATGAAAGTTGCAACCACTGAATATATCCCAGGCAACTTGATATCTCACCACAACGTGTTTTAGATTCAGTAGACTCCCGTTATTACGGCACCCTCGGGGAGTGCCGTTATAACTGGTGGATTAAAAAGATACGGCATACAAATTAAAACAGAAATATGCCCGGCTAATTTTTAAAAAATACAGCATGCAAATTAAAAGATACGGCAAGACATTTATTTACTTTTTAATTTGTTCGGGAAAAGGTACAATCTCCGACAATAGTCTTGAGAGAATACAAAAACAAATGTGCCGTAAGAACGGGTGTGTCATTGAACGAGAATTTACTGTACTAGGTTTTACTAAAAGTACGGGGATTTACGAGTGCCGTTATATCGAATTTGCCTTTATAACGGGTGGATTTTTATAGGTAGTGCATTAATAATGAGAAAACAAAGAATACATTAGACTCTCGTTATTACGGCACCCTCGGGGATTTAAGAGTGTCGTTATAACGAATGCGCCTTTATAACGGGTGGACTTTAATAGGAAGTGCATTAATAATGAGAAAACAAAAAGGTACAAACCAAAATTACTTTTTATTACCATTTCACAGTCTAATACCCTTTACAAGTCTGCAAATAAAATGAATAAACAATTGAAATAGTCTTGCAGGAATACAAAAACAAACGTGCCGTTAGAACGCGTATGTCATTAAATAGTGCCGTTACAAGGAGAGTTTACTGTATTTTCCTCGTCGGCTTTCTGGCTTTGTAATCGTTCACTTCTTAATGAAGAAACCCAAAAATCAATTCTGTGGGCGTCAAATTCCATTGGTTGATTGACATGCGACACGTGACGTCGGTTGCTGCAGAGGTTCCTCCACCACCCCCGGAACATTCCTTCCCGCTTCCTTCCTAATCTCCCGGAAATAAAGTCATCGATTTATAAGTCATCATACACGACTTTGATGATCTTCCAGATTCCAACCGCTTAGTCAATTGTGTTACGAACAACGAGCCGGGGAGGAGGGCATCTCACCGAGGGCGTCGGGTTTGAAAATTGGAACCTTATAGTCAATAAAGGATAATGGTGTTGTACAGTTGTCTTATGTAACCCCAACTTAATGTACCGATATAAAAAGATGGTATTATTATTCGCTGGTAATAGGGTTTCTGCTAAAAATATATTCCGAATATATATCCGTTTGCACCCCAGGAAAAGTGGCAGCAGATGCCCATGCTTCAACCGGATCCCGGAAAAGTGGCCAATCGGAAAAGTGCCCATCAGGAATTCATCATGGGAGGAAAAGTACCCATCAAAACATAATATAGTTTCCGGGAAAATTTTATAATACAACTTTTTTTTCTTTCATGAATTCTCTTTTTTCTTTTGATGGGCACTTTTCTCCCTTGATAAATTCGTGATGGGCAGACTTTCTGATGGGCACTTTTGTGGAAAGAGCTTCAACCTGACCCTGCCTAACATTAATTTAATCTCCCCAGTGTCGGATTACCTACCACCCGGGCCCATAAATGCAAAAAAGAAAAATGAAAAAAAAAAATGCAATAACCGTATATTTTTGTCGACAGTGAGTATATGACGATTTCAGAAAATCAACTGATAAGCCGAGTCCGTTCTTTTGCCATAACGCCGTCATGAGAGATATTCCCTTTTTATGAATACACCGTTTATGACACTTAGTCAGCTGTCACCGAAACAAATTTCTTTCATCTTCAACATATCGATCATGGTTTTCAGGTCGTAAAAGTGAAATTCTCATCAATGATGACGAATCTACATGAAAAAAAAAATGATTCTAAAAGGATATTACACAACACGCACCGTATACTATCTACATAGGATTCCATACAAAACCATGGTAATAAATGGAGTTAAAACAACGTACGTTATCGCTCACTAATATGCATTGTGTCTATCGACGGTGTATTCATATAAGTATTTTTGACTGACCTGAGTATAAGTCGAACTGCTGATGTGTGGTCATGTTTTTGATAAAAAAAACTCGTCTAATATTCAAGAATATACGGTACATTAGTGAATCTTTCACTTTTAGCATTATTTTCTATTATGTAATGAAAAAAATATTTCAAGATAAGATTCAAGATATTTCAACCTAATAATATTGCAGAACAGAGAAGCTATGAAGGGAAAGAGAGGGAAAGAAAGAAGGATTGACATGGGCGTATGGGAAGTCTTTGCTTAAGGGGGGGGGCGGCAGAATTGATTTTCCCGAAATTTTACACAGATTAAAAACACAAGTATTAATTTCCAATGAAAAGTATTTTTTGATCCATCGACGATGCACGAAAGAAGACAACAACAACTTGAAAGAAATCTTGTTTTTTTCTGCCTTTCTTGGCAGCAGAAATATTAATTGCCCCAACTTGGAAGGGCAGTTGCCCTACCTGCCCCCGTGCGCATATGAGGATAGAAAATAAAGATAGATGAGAGAGAGAGCGAGAGAGAGCGAGAGAGTTTTAGAGAGAGCGAGAGTTTTAGCGAGAGAGAGAGCGCGAGGAGAGCGAGAGTTTTAGCGAGAGAGAGAGAGAGCGAGGAGAGCGAGAGTTTTAGCGAGAGAGAGAGAGCGAGGAGAGCGAGAGTTTTAGCGAGAGAGAGAGAGAGCGAGGAGAGAGAGAGCGAGGAGAGCGAGACGAACACACAGAGCAGAACAGCCGATGGGCAATTTCTGTTGGTGTGCTCGCATTATCCCCTTCCTCTCTGTTGTCACAGACAAACTGACAGCTCGCAAATTATATTAAAGATTATTTACGAAATCTTCGTTGGTGCCACACCGTAAAGCAATGGTTAGTAAGCAGACCCTTCATGTTGTTATGGTGTGTTCCCGATATGACATCCGCTGCTCAACAGACCCAAACCCAACAAGACAAGGACAAAGAAACATCCGAATCCAACGTTATAAAGGTTACCCTCTTTGAAATTAAAACCTACTGTTTACCCGATCACATTCGGATATTACACCTGAAGAAGGCCAAAGAATGGATCGGCCGAAACATCGTTGAAGGAGTTCAATCGTCCGAAGAACTATTTGTATCTTTGATACTGTTAGAGCAGTTCCTTATCGTTCCACTGTGATAGCAAAATGGTAATGTCCACGGACAAGACTATGTTTCGTAGTTATGCAAGCATTGGTCAAGATGTTTCCAAATAATTTTCCACGTTTGTTGTCTGAACCAGGAGTTCTCAAACTGTGAGCCGCGACTATCTCCCAAGTGGGCCTCGTGCATTTTAAGCCTTAAACTTGCCCAGCACGGGTATTGCGTCTGTCCCGCTTCCGTCACACAGAGGGTGCCGGAAGCAATTTGGGGCAGGGATATTTTCAGAAAGGGCATTTTAAGACATTTTTATTCTGATGGCTAAAAACAAAAAAGAAATGGCTAAAATCGGCTAAAGTTTCTATTTCCAGCTAAGTTTATTGCTAAAAATGTTTTATATACTTATTTAAAGTCCACTTATCAAATAAAATAACTAAGACTCCAGAACAAATTATTAATGAGAACAAAACGTTTACTTTTATTAAACTTACTAATTATTTTCTTTTTTAAATTGGTCAGATTTTCTGCTATCGTAGATTTTTTATCGGATAATTTGGAGAAAAAGAATCAGCCAGATCTAGCCGAAAAATGGTTAATTTGGCAACAGTAGGTTGTCTACAACGGAACACATGACTTTTCAATCGGGTTCATGCAAAACCTTTTATCGTATTCTATGGCTCACGAACCCTTCGTCTAGTTTAGTGGTTTTCAGTTGAAGATCAAAAAACGAAATTGATGACATCTTGTTTGTTTCATAACGTGAGAGGAAATGAATTTGACGGGACACAGATGTTTGCTACTCTACAGATTTATAGTAATAAAGTTGTTTTTTCTAAATTTGTCTACCTATAAATTATAGAGAACTCTTGTTGCTATAAATAACCATCCATACTTGGCAACACTGAAACAACCACTAAAATCTCTCAATCACTATGTTTTTGCCGTCATGAGAAATATTTTATGGAGTTGGTTATTAGAAATAAATATTTGATTCAGTATGTCTGACACTTTCCTTTTTTTTTCATGAGGGCACACAGCTGCCACTACTGATCCCGGCGCCCCTGTCGTCACAGAGTAGCCAATCTAGGGGTGTAGTGCTAACCTTTTAGTCTCGTTCAATTTCTTTGGCCCATTTCTTTTACTAGAGTTAAGCCCCGGCAGCACTGCACCCAGGTTTTAACACTAAATTTTGTGAGATCGACCATTTTTAGCCACAGATGGAAAGAAAAAAAAGGAGTGATGAGCACGCATATCCGTATGCTGGTATAAAAGTTTTGTTCATTGACTGAAATGTTTTTCGTCTAATTCATTAACATTTTTACACTTGGTGTGCCGCATCAGTCAGATATATTTCTTGCTAAAAGGCTAAACCGATTGGTGGCCAAGAGATAACAAATGCAGTAGAAAAAGAACGTGCATAAAATGGAGCGAGGAGATAGAAAGCTTTGCCGGTAATACATGGCAGAGGTTAGCGCAGTCACGGTCGGCACGATGGAGCTAAGAAAGGCCTCTGTCCAGCAGTGGAGTTATGATGGTGGTGGATGTGTCATACAATAAAGTTTGAGAACCACTGGTCTAAACAAATCAGCGTACGTATTTGGCCGAATTTTTATGGCTTGAATCTGATTACCAGAAGAGATTTCGCCTCGGAAAAAGTCGGCTGCTGACAAAGAGAAAAATGATGGATGGGGAGGGTAATTATAGAGAAGTAAAAGAACGTTCGGGAAGTCGGGTTTCACAAAACGAATCAAGTTTTGTATTCACCATTCGCCGCCGCTGAAAAAGAAATCAATTGATACAATCAGAGATAAGACAGAAATACTGCTGGGATCCATGAATTTCATATTTATAAAATCGTTAGGAATAACTCAGGAGATAAAAAGGAAGAAAGATCAGATTGAATCCGATAGCAAAACAAGGATTTTCATTATAGTAATTAAGCGAGAAAAATTCAGATGCGATAGACTCGTAGCAAAACGATAGGATTACAGATGGTGGAAAAGGGCTAAACCGATTGGTGGCCAAGGGTTAACAAATGAGGTAGGAAAAGAACATGCATAAGATGGAGAGATGAGATAGAAAGGTTTGTCGGTAAGACATGGCAGGGGTTAGCGCAGTCACGGTCTGCATGGATGAGCTAGGAAAGGCCTTTGTCCAGAATTGGACTTGTGATGGCGGATATGTGGTCTTCTAATCTGTCAGCAAAACTGCGATGAATATTGTTCCCGTACTTGTAAAAGAAGAAACAGCAAAATGAATGTTATGATATTTCCGTCACTGAGCTTTGCTAAGTACAGCACAAGGATACATCCACACACAAACATATAGATACATATAAACCTACACAACCACAAATACAGACAGATATATACGTACACAAACACAGATTATATATATATATATATATATATAAAAAAGGAAGTTATGATTGATAGATATAGATAATATTAGTCCTAATTCTAACTCCATTGATAGTGAAATGGTTAACGGTTAAAACAATAACAATGATAAGAGCGTAGTAAATTCTAACGGTATAGCTAATAGTAGCAGCAGTAGTACCTATAGTGATAATAGGTCTTTCTCTGAGGGTTCCTGCAGTAGTAAAAGGAATGAAAATCCACAGATTGCAATGCACATGGTAAATAAAGCAATGGAAATAAAGAATATAAATACTTGGCAACGATAATAAGTAGTATATTTATTACAGAAGATATAATAAAGTAGTTCTCAGCTGTTGAGTATGAGAAGAAAGGTTATTATACTATTTAGCATCAACAAACTAAGGACATTTTACTAAGGAAGAGAGTGTGTGTGTGTGTGTGTTTGTATGAATGTGTACATACATAATCGAAATTCGGAACAGCCATAGATTTGTTTAGGCAACAAATCTGGAACTGAAGGAAGGGTGGATCCGTCATGGATTTGTCAAGCGACAAATCTTGACTGACCAAAGAAATGAAGAATATCTGTCTTATAGGAAGAGGTGAGTGGTGGATGTGTGGCTGTCGAAATTGAGGTGTGTTGGAAATGGGTTTAGTCAAGTTCCAAGAAACCATCAAAATTCCCCAGCATTGACCCCTCCTAGAAGAGTCAGCCAGCCACTTCCCCAGTCCAGAGATTCTCAAACACCCTAGCTCCCCCCACCACAACACATTGACCCCTCCTAGAAAAGTCACTCCCACCTCACACACACAAACCAGAGATCTTTGGCATAAAAACACACAAAACAGTCTCAGCCACTACATATGAGATGGATGACAGCCACAGCACACCTATCCAGGATCGCTAGATGCAGGCCACACGGATAATTGCAGGACTTCTGCCATGTTCAACTTTCTTCTGAAGACGTCTCTAGCCTCGACGAAATGCATAAAGATTTATCCTCGTGATTTTTCCTTTTCCACATTGTCTAACCATACCCATCATTCTGTCGGATTCCCTCACATCCACACTATAAACACACATATATATGTGTGTGTATGTATGTGTGTCTATAACCAAATACAATTGTATATACATAAGCGCGCAACTACATATAAACATATATTCATACACAAACAACATGCATACATAGCGGACTCATTCATAGTTTTGTACTCACGCATACGTCAGCAAATGGAAAGCACTTGACTCAACTTTCCTTTGGAACAATCTAGATTTTTTATTCCGAGACAAATGGGTTATCTCGTCTTTTAGATAACCAATTCTCAGGACATGAAAAATCCGTACTTGACAGCCTCCATTTCAACTTGGATACTAGACGATACCCAGTCCAACACCCCACAAGTCTCACACCTACCACTCACCTCTTACTATAAGAAGACCAACTATTTTACATATACCCATACACAAACAATACAGACACACACACAAAACACATACATCCGTACATATGCACACCCATATACATAAGCATATACAAATACATGTACTTACGGCCGGATGCACAGATGAACACGTATACACACAATCGCAATACCAACTAGTTATACTTTCTTCAGAAGTTTTTAAATGATGGAATTGTGATATAGCGTGTTTTGTAGCGAACGCGTTGTCATTGGAAATGACGTTGCCAAAGAAAACAGTTCATTTTAAAAAGAAACAATGACAACTACAAAAGGCTTCTGTTGATTACTGAATCCTATTTAAAAAAAAGAATTATCACTAGTAACATTACCATGAACATTGGACTTTGAAAGCTTTTTAAATCCTTCCTGAAAATGACCGATGACGGTCGAAAGACAGAAGTGCCGATCCATACATTAAAAAAGATCGACAGGTACTATGCTAGTTTTATTATAAAAAGGAAGCAATGAAACTTAGACAACACCCGAATAAGATTGCAAAGAAACTAAGGGGCTTCAACCACACGGGTCATTAATGGCATTAGTTTTCTAGTTAGCCAATCTCTTCATCTTCATCGAATCTTGTCTAACGTGATCATTACAGAAGTGCACAAAAGGCGCCTGCTGTTGAGCGATATTTAGACATCTAATATCGCAGGCCGTTGATAGTGTTAGGAGTTAGTGCTTTAACATTCACATTGCTCTGCTTTCGTGACCTTGTGTCAAACTAACTTGAGCTTAATAAATATCTACATTCGCGCACAGAACAGATAGAAGTTGTTAGTGATAAAGAGAAGAGGGATATAGAGAGGATAGGAGACATCTTTGACTTCCGGTCTTTCGGACGAAATTCAAGGTCTAGTTCCAGGGAACCGTCCCCACTAGAATAGCCGGATTTAGACCTTGGGGACCCGGGACACTTCAGATTCAGTGGACCCCTCAGACACAGAAATTAAAATACAGGACAAATCACACAATTTACACATCAAAGTCCGTTTATTGCATGTAACTGGAACTGACAAGTTATGCTATTTTTACATGTTCGAAAAATGTATAACATTGAGAACATTAACAATAAATAAATAAAGGTGTAAGTAAAATAAATTTGGTCCCTAAAAAGAAGCGCGGTCCCTCCTACAGAGCTAACAGTATTGCTCTATTTTCGTAATCCATACTCCAATTACTGTAGACCCGAACTTCAAGCAATGATTTTATTAATTTATTTAAAATAATTGAAGGCGTTATAATGAAATGAATTCCAAGCAGGAATTCTTAATTTCTTATTAAAGAAACTAATTTTTTTAATTATCATAGTTTTGTATAGAGGGGGCCCAGGGCAATTGCCCCTTTTGCCCGACACTAAAATCGACATTGTGACACATTTTGCCCTCGTGGGGAGGGGGATAAATACAAAAAAACAGATAAACAGATCTGGCTAGTCACTCAATAGAAACCGTCATCGAACCAACATCTTTTGGCAGCATGCCGTGTTGAGGGTGATCAATTTTAAAAAAAGGGATTACGAATGAATAAGTTATTTCTCACATTTTATCAAATTCAAAAATAAAAGCGGGCACAAACTAGCGATCAATTTAGCATAAACTTACATTGTAATTTGAACCCCAACTAAAAGTTTTCTAGACATAATAAAGAGTAAATGTTGAAATGTTCAGCCCTCTAGCTCCATTGGTGTGGCCTGTACGCGTGATACATAGCCAACCGGACAGTTTTGATTGACGGTTACCAACAGAAATAAATAAAAGTTGGAAGAGAATTAGAAACAAAAAAAAATGGTAGGAAGGTGGTGCCGTATGGTCTATGCGTGGCCCACTTATCAAGGCTTAGAAAAACAATATTCACACGCACACATTTTCTTGCTGGAACAAACATTTTTCAAAATGCTCATCAAATATTTAGTCTTGACGTTTCTCATTCAAACACTTTGAGATACGTAGGTTCGTCAATAAGTCCGTAGACTGATTTACCACTGCAAACGATGTTGGAGAGGTATATGTATTCAGTCGCGTCTTTCGTCGTCTTGTGGAAAGGTGAACAATTAGGTTGGGAGCCAGCACCCCACGATCCTACATTTAGGGTACCAAAATGTTCCTTAGCA
The DNA here is from genome assembly GCA_006491835.1 of Architeuthis dux. Taxonomy (NCBI): domain Eukaryota; kingdom Metazoa; phylum Mollusca; class Cephalopoda; order Oegopsida; family Architeuthidae; genus Architeuthis; species Architeuthis dux. The sequence goes on from VCCN01002475.1 coordinate 7,595,033, forward strand.
TGTCCTTTCAGAAAAAGTTGGGAAGAACTACCTCATTTACATAAGAAAATGGCCACCACCCAAAAAGAAAAAAAACAATTAATATCTCGTCTCCCTGTTGACATATCTGAATAATTTAAAAGGGTTAAATCATGGTTTTCAGACATGGGGAATTCAAAAATACACTTTATTTTACCATAAGAGTAAATTGAAAGTTCCTTGTAAAATACTGAAATACCTATAAATTAATTGTATTTTTGAATTCCACATGTCTGAGAACTATGATTTAGCCTTTTAAAGTACTCAGATATGTCAACTGGGAGACGAGATATGAAATTCTGTTGTTTTTTTTGTGTGTGCTGGCGGCCATTTTGTTTTGGCATTTTGGTACCCTAAATGTAGGATCATGGGTGTGGGGGTGTATGGCCTGCTGGCCTCCGGCCTAAATAGGCTACAAAAGAACTGATTTATTTTGGGGAGAATCCATGAATCTTTCTTTGATTGAAAGATATTTTCTGTTATTTTTTTAAAATATATATTTATGTACATGCTCATGACTGTCCACACGATATCTCCAAAGTTCCCAATGATTTCCAATGGAATTTTGTGGAAGGGTGGACAATAGGCTACGGAAAAAGGTGATGAAACGTTTTGGGGTGGATCCATGCACAATTACTTACCTTGGCAATGGCGTTGGCAGAGGTATTTGCGCTCTGATTGCTTTCTAGTTATGAAAAAGCAGTCATTTTATACGACAAATATTTATTTTTCAACACAATTTCATTCATTGTCAATTGGCACTTTGACCAACGCTCCATCCCTCCATATCACACAGATCAAACATTATACAGTGAACATTTCAGATCCAGCTAATAGCTGTACCGGACTAAGACAATTAGACAATGGATATAATAATCTTTTCCTTTTTAAGATTAATTTATGATTACTTGGAATTATTTGGGTTTTTTTTTTATTTATAAAGTTTCTTTATTTAAACAATTTCTTTAAGTGTGTATGGCCCGCGCCTTCATATTGCTATCAGCTTCAATAATGCCTTGCTGATCATCCAAATCTTGGGAGGTCATTTCTGACCAGACAGACGCGGATGCGATGCCCTTGCTCTGTGTAGTCTGGATCAGGGTTCGCCCTGTGACCAAGTCAAGTGTTCTCGCACGTTAAAACGACCTTGTATTACATCGTGTTCCCGTGGGGGTTCGGGTAAATAATGCCTCTTCATTGGAATAGCTTAACCGAAGCGCCATCTGGCGTATTGCAGATCTGCAAGAATCATCGGCTGGTTGCGGCTTTTGCAGCTGACGGGATGAAAGCGCGAAGACACAGAACGGTCATCCGATTAATGGTGAGTTTTATCTTGTTGCATATCAAATGCTCGGCTTTCAGGGATGCTTGCTGTATTCGGCAGGACACGCGTTCGTCAGTCACGAGCCCCACTCCTCCACCCTTCTCTGTGACCACGCCCCTTTTGCGACAGGACTCATTTACGATAAATAAGTCACTGAAGAAGAGTGTAATTTCGCTTCCCCTTCTCCTATATTTATCTCTCCCCCACACACATTCTTTAGAGGTTGATAAACAAATGAGCTAAAAAATGTGTGTGTCTGAGGGAGAGATCAATATAGGAGAAGGGGAATAAAGTGTAAGACATGATGGGGGGGGGGCTTACTCTGCAACGCTGACACATGACTTGTTGAAAGGGAGGAAGAGATGGATGAATGCCTTTCCCAAGGGCATTAATGCGAAGTGAACGCAAACTGTCTCATTCCGGAGTTTGAACTCGTCTTGCCAATCCCATTCGTCATTCTGTTAACCGCTAGACGCCCCACGCCACCCCCCCAATTACTGCAGGTGCGTGTTGTGAGACGGTGATTAGCAAGCTCGTTTCGCAGACCAATTCACGATTGCAGTCAGTTCGATCCTCAATGGGAACCCTATTACTATGGCCTTATGCCAGACAAAGCGAACCTTATTAAATAATTATATAAAGAACTACTTGGTTAATTGCACATTTCCCACCGGAGCCAGTGGGCCGCGTTCGTGCCTAAGTAAAATCCAGGATTTTGAATCCTGATTTTCAAGGCAGGCAGGCCGGCCTCCCCATCTGGAAGACTGGTGCATCACATCCCTCAATTATATACAGTTTGGATGTGAGGGAATCCGACAGAATGTGAATTATGAACAACTCCATCAGAAGAAATTTGAACATATCGCTCGACACTGCTATGTTCAAATTTCTTCTGATGACAACGACGAAATGCATAAAGATTTATCTTCATGATAATAAACATGTTTGAGACGTAACACGCTTTTCTCAATCTTTATTTTCCACATTGTCTAATCATATCCACTAATAAATATATATATGTGTGTGTGTGTGAGTGTGGACTATTTTTATTTATGTACAGTCGCGTGTTGATATTTAGGCATAGATATTCAATATTCCCCAGATAAGTTAATTTGTTTTTCCGGTAGAATATCAGATTGTGTGTGTGTGTTGTTCCAAACAATATGCCAAGGAAATCAATTCTATATCTTATCGTCGTCGCCACCGCCGCCGCCGCAGACCCCCCGTTTATCTCCCTTGCCTGCAGACAAGAAGCCGAAGTCCGATAAACAACTTCTACAAAGGAAATGTTTACTTTGTACAAAAACAGAAATCGTGACCCTTCTAAATAAATCGTGATTCATTGTGGCGAAGATCCGCCTTAAGCAAGGATATCCACGAACTTCACTAATACGGCTTACTCATTTCAAGTCTGCTCTGGGTTTGCGGGTTAAAAGCAGTAATGGGAATGGGTCTGGGGAAATAGGTATACGGCAAGACTGGGCTTTTGGGAAACTAGGTATACGGTAATATCTCCATTAGTAGACATCGATGCTCCGTGAGCTATCTTGTAAGGAAATCTTTTAATGCATTGCCCATTGTATTCCATGTGTTCATAATGTCTTGCAAACTTTGGATAAATGTATATAATCAGTGATTCATGTAACGCACTACAGTAGCTTTTAACTTTAATATTAACCCATTAACTGCTAATACAATGAAACTTCTGGCTTTGCAGTGATGGTAATAACGATTAGCCTTCTTCGCCACCTTCCGCAGTTAATGGGTTAAGCGTTATTTCCTTTAGATATGAAACTAATAAAATTACACTTCTGTTGCATTGCCGCTGCAGGTGTAGGATACGGCCGGTAGTATTTCTTCTCGTCGTTGTGAGGGAGAGATGTCTCCTCGTTGGGTTGTACCTTTACGGGAGCGAACAATCTGAGGGAGAGAAATAAACTCGGAGAAAAGGCTCGCACACGTGTCGGGAGAGAACGACAACAGAATTCGTTGATTTCAATTGAAAATATGGGTTCACTTTATTCCCGTCTATAGCTTATTTTCCGGGCCGGTTCGCGGATCATTTTGAGGCATCGAATTCAGCTTCAGTTAAAATTCTAAACGAGTTGTCACTTTAATGAATGACTACCAGCGATGGTAGTAGTTAAAAAAAAAGATCATAGCTTCTTCCTCCTCTCTCCTAACGGGCGGAGGATCCAAGCCCTCTGCTGGTTCGACCCGTTGCTGCTGGGTGTCAGATGCTAAGGGATCCTAAACTGCCGTTTTTGAAGAATCACGGCCGGCCTTAAACCACTGATTGGTCGAACGTATTTCCTTTGTTCTGACTTCGTCGGCCGTTTGACATATTTTCTAGCCCCGGTATATGGCCTTTTGGTCACGTACGAACACACAATCAGAGTGTATTTCATTGCACATGCAGCTTTTAAAATTCCGTTGTGTTCCAGGCGACATCGTATTTAGACCCAGATTTTAGATACGAAAACAACAAATCAAAAGTGTCCGATCTAGGAGAAAAGTCCAGAAGAGAGAAGAGGAAAGACGAGAGATAGAGATGGTGAATACCCGTGATGTTCGCTCTTTTCCGCCGATGCTGTTCTTCCTGTTGTCGAAAGGAGATGTTTATGTGCACCAGCATTTGTGAAGAATTGTAATCGAGTCGGCATTTCATGAACGAAGAATAACTTTATTTATCTTGAGCTCCAAATGAATCCTGGTATTTTCCTTAGAATTATAAAGACGCTGAACGGGTTGCAATAACGTTCCTCTTTGCATTTTCCTCAAAGTGTACACTGTAAATCATTATCAGGGCGAGAGAAGCTCAGCCTAAAATAGCACCATAGCAAAAACAAAAATGTGATAAGATGTTTAGAAAAACATTACTGAGCCGACAAACACAGATAAAAACATACAAACACGCCTAAATGAAAATAGATACTCATTGGAGGGACCAAACAGGCAATCGCAATAAATAAAAATTGTTTTTTAAACTCCATGCTCAGTGGATGGTAGACTTTCCCCAGTAAAAGACTGGCCACCATTTTGCTTTGTCTCGAATAGCTAAGATAGCTGGATATGCACTTCCAGCAATAGGTACCGACAACACGGCCAAACACCCAGGGAGCCAAGTGCTAGGGGGCGCCTGTCATGTGTCCGAGACAGTAGCACTTTCCGAATACAAAGGGAACAAATAGGAAAATGAATGAATTAAAAACAGTAAAAATACAAAATAATCCCCGATATGAAGTCAGATTTTTCAGGAATATCTGACAGTTAAATACTTTTTGTTATGGCGAAACTAACTACGAGAAACAATTGGCGAAGGAAATTCTCATAACTGACGACAAGCTCAGCTAGTTTGGCGAGATGGGGTGCTCACGATAGCTGGGACCTGGGAGGGAAGTTAAGTGGGGTGAGGCGAGGTCACTAGTAAATAAAACTATATTTTGAAGGGCGTCGAAGTTCAGCTTGACCACGGGGGCACCAGGAAACCTTGGTCCACCCCTGTCACGAAGTCAGAGTTAAATGTACGGATACATGATCACTCGATTCATATTTCGATCGATGTAATATAAATTACTAATGCATATTCTTCGAAAACCTCGAAGGTTCGATGCCAACTTACAAATCTACTTCAGTTCGTTAACGTGAATCATTAGGGTCAGCTGAACGTTGAATAACCTGCTTGGAAACAAGATTTTCCAACCATAAAACTTATTGTTAGGTATGAACAAAATGGAAAA
>VCCN01002475.1:7607240-7620952 GCA_006491835.1 Architeuthis dux
ATGTTGTAGCACTAGCTATAAGCACGCAATGAACAAAGATATTTCGACACTTGACTAAAAACAAAAACGCCAAACACCTATAAAAGTTAATTGTATCGTCAAAATCTTTAGTAATGAATCGTTTACGTTTTCAAGAGGGATTTAAGAAAAGGAATAATTATTGTGATCTACATATAAGAATAAGTAAAATACAGTTATTTTTCTATTTAGACTTGATATTTTTATAATCTGGGGTTTTTCTAGCCTGATGTGATGGATTCCTTAACATCTCATTGGCAGGCCTGCAGCAGACGCCCATGAAGTGCTGTGTACGGAGTCTCTTCAACAAATAGATCCGTGGTTGGTATCTGTTTTGAACAGCAGAATAATAATCAACCATTAAGAGAATGTAACGCCATTAATGGAGCAAGTGTTCAGCTTACAATAGACGTAAAATAATAAAGAACGTAGAAAAGGGAAGGCGTAATCTGAAATATTTCCAATAAAACCATTTAACATACGAAAGAAAAGACAATTCAGTCACATTTTACGACTTATATGACTTATCTTACGCAGTTTAGTTACTTTAATGGAAATAGCATGCCTTGTTATTGTTCGGCAAGATGGAGTGGTATTATTAGCCAAACGAGTCTTTCGTAATACAGGAAACTCGTTGTAACGGCACTATTTAATGACACGTTCTAACGGCACGTTTGTCTTATATTCTCTCAAGACTTGTCTTGAGATTAATCATTTTATTTGCAGACCCGTAACCAGTATATAGACTGTGAAAGGGTAAAGTCATTTTTGTCTACGGCACTATCAGAGAAGAGGGGTCCCAATCGAAATGCGCCTTCTGCTGCCTTAGGTTCAAGATCAAAGTGTAGTATCTGTTCTTCGCACATCATCGAAACATACAATTAACGTCCCGTTTTCAATTTTAAACGCTATCATAGTAGAGTGGCAAAGTGCTGACGTCATGACCCGTCTTCCGGCTACACTCGATTAAATTCTGTTAGCAATTTACAATAGCGGTAATTGTGCTTATTTCCTCGTTTTCTTTTGGGTTATTTCAACTGAAATTTTGCACAGTAGGGAAGTGTATATATTTGTTGAGGAGAGAAATTATTTATCCGACTCCATGATTAAAGTTATAGCCTGATGTTAGGTCGGTATGAGCAATATGCCTATTCGTCGGTAAGGGGTTGTAAGTAAGGCTATGTTCCTATGGGGCAAATCGTGTGTCCCTAACTTGTACTAGTGTGTAAGTAAGTCACGTAGGGTCAGTCGTCAGTGAGATGACATGGTTGGTCAGTGGTGAAGGAAAGGAAAAAGGTATACACGATCTTGTGACAAAGGAACTTGGCAAAGGAAAGAAAGGAATGTTGAAATTGGCCTACGGACGAATAGATACAAAACAAAATACAACAAGCAATGAATGAAAATGCGAAAATATAAAATATATAATAATGGATATTTATTATACACGAAATATACAAAAGGAAAGAGAGTTAAGGTTTGTAAAAAGGTTCCTACTTAAGGTTCAGAAAATAGTTGTGTTTGGAGTACTTGCCTCTGTGTGTTGGAGTATGATTTTTAGCGTCCGTAGTAGAATGTGTGTGAGAGAAACAGCGGTCTCTCCGACAGGGAGTCAGGAGATCAAAAGCCCAGGCTGTTCTTTTATAATTTATGTCCGATCCTATCTTGATAGCGTTAGGCGGGAATCCCGTGGAGCCTATTTTGGGGATATTTTCCCAACGTGTGCTCGAAAAAGGGTTCTCAACTGAGAGATCTATGGAAGGTCATAATAGGGTGTGAATGTTTGGAAGTGAGAATCCGACGTAAATATAGGACAGCCAGTTTATGCCAAATAAAACATTGATAACTTTTAGTCATTTTATCGATCTTTCATTCGTCCCCCCCCACCGGAAGTGCTATAGCAGACGAGCATTGAACGCCAACGGACTCGACAACAAAGCGATAAATCGATAAAAATGCCCGAATCAAGTAATCATCTAACATTTATTGTAATCTTTGTGTTAGGATTCAGAAAATGATTTTGTTTTTCTTCATAAGTTATCTCCGTGTCAGATTGACCTAATGCGGGGCCTGTATAGCTTACGTTATAAAGGGGTCCTAAATGTTAAAATATGAATATTAAAACACATGAATTTGTTTTATTTGCATAATAAAGTAAATATTTCCCCTTCGGTTGCTATACAGTCCGATAATATGACAAATGTCTGATATTTCAGTAATAGTATTACTTCGTGTTCGTCATTAATAGCTTGCAAGCATTTAGCGTGGGGCCCTTGAAAATGCGGGTTTGTGTTCAACACATTTCATGGTAAAACCGTTATTTGATCTATTGTTCACGGACAGGTGAACACATTGATGAAGACGGGAGAAAAAGCCTCATAGGCGAAGTAACAAAAATGAAAAGTAAAGAACATGGGCGTACCGAATGATATTATGGGGGAGTGGTTGCAGACATTTAAAAAACAAAGTGCACGTGCCGGCCGAATAAGGGAAGACATTAGTGTTGCCAAGTATGGTTGTTATTTATAGCTAAAACTGTCTTTAAAGTGGCTATATATTTGATATAATCTTAGATATTATATACAAGCTGGGGTACCCAGCGTTGCACAGGAAAAATATCTAACTAACAATACTGGCGCGCACCCCCGCCTTCTCATCGGTTGGGCCAGCACACACTCCCACAGACCCGCGTACCAACTCAATTATTTTTTCTCACAACTGAGAATTCATTTGATCACTTTTGGCGTTAGTAGCTCGCACGCCAAAGCGGATTAGCGGATTATCGGCTTATTGGATTTAAATTGTGCCCATGTTTTACAGTCGATTTGGTTAGAGGTCTTTTTGGCTGTAGGAAAACATGTTTTATTGTCCGGTTAGGGTTTAGATTCCTTAAAAGAATATTGCCAAAATATTGGCATAAGCACCGAGAGAAAGAGAAATTCACATCCACGGTCACATATCACGAATGGAAAGTAAGGGTACAGTTTAGCATTTTAGCTACATTGTAAATAGTAGAACCCCCTTTTATAAAACCTTTAAATATTTCTGTTCTCAAAACTAACAAATTTCCGGAAGGTTTGAAGATCTACTAAATTGAAAATACATGAAATTAAAAGAAAAAAAAAGTTAAATTTTCTCCATCGGGATTTGAACTCGGTCCGGCGATTGTATTTACCGTGTTTCTAAACACTGGCCTATTGGTGCTCTCATTGATTTCTTTAGCGAAACAATTAGGTTTTCTTTTTTATCACGTGAGCGCGTATGCAGACCTCATAGAAATTGACGATTTGCTTTTGTAAAATTTGACCTTAAAATGTGTGCTGTATGTAAATTGTGACCGGCTGATGTTGGATATGCCTTTGTTTTCCGTGTTTTGATTCTATGCGTAGTTCGACTTTTTAGAGGATAAGAACACACACATAGTTTAGTACTTTATAATATAGTATAGTACAATACAATATAGTATAGTACAATACAATATAGTACATTACATTAGCACTGAGAGAAATTCATATTTGCAGTTTTCCTATGACGAATGGAAAGTGAGGGTCCAGTTTAGCATTAGAATTACACTGTAAATAGAAGCCCCTTCTATAACCTGAAAATTTTTTTTTAGCAAAACTGATAACTTTCCGGGAGGTTTGAAGTTCAAATAGTTTGTAAGCATATAGAATTGAAAGAAAAACAAATTATACGTAAGAGTTCGAACTGTCCACCAATTACATTTTCCGTGCCGCTAATCATTCGATTATTGAGCTACCATGATTTTGAAGTCACAAATTTAGTGACCAAAAAGAAATTTTAAAAAAAAGCATAAAAGTTTTTAGACAGACTTTTTCAGAGAGCGCGAATCGACAGATTTTTTTTTTGCAAAATTCGATCTATATATTTGAGACCTCATTTCGAAAGTTTTATGGATCTAACTAATAGTTTTTGAGAAAGTCCTAGATGAAAAAAAAAAAACGAAGATTTTCTAGACTTTTCAGAGAACGCAGAACCCAAAGAACCTATTATTCAATCATTCAGCGCTACATGGACATATTTATCAATCCTGATTGTTGAAAGACCCTGAAACACCCATTGACCCTAAAAAGCATCACTGATGATGTGTCCAGGTGGTGCACCACAAGGTGATGGATGTTAAAAAAAAAAAAAAAGTATGTATATAAGCTTTAACAGTCATCATTTTTACATTTGTCTGACTGGGCTGCTGAGTGGTGGAATTAAGGTTTCATTAGGAAATTAGCATAAAATAGAGATGAATGAAACATTCTGTACACTATTCAACCTTGAGCTTGAATTAAGGGAGACTCGAGGAGTATTTCACCAGTCTTATAACACATTCATTACAAAATTTCATCTATCATGTCTGACTCTAGATTTAAACAAGAACGATTATCAACATTTCTTTACTTAAAAACATGACACTACAAAATAAAAATATAATATTCTATTATTTTACGAAGCTTATTTCTAGAACAATGCAAACCGGTAGATTTAGATAAACGCGAAAACCATTGGAAAGACAAACTCTGATCAAATATCAATATTATGAAAATGGTACTCCCTGATTGGTCTATACAGTAAATCTATCGTAATTCCATTGGGCAGTTGACAAAGTTTCAAACGAAAAAAGTTAAGGAAGGAGAGTGTTGCATTCGCAGCATTTTAAAAGCTTTTTGAGTTTCATCGGCCATTATGACTACTGAAGACTCTTTAAAAGATGAAGTTTAATTGGTTCTGTAATGAAATGCACTGTGTTTGTGGTCGTACGTGACCAAAGACCCATATCAGATTACCAGGTACGTAGGTGACCAAAGACCCGTATCACATTACCGGAGTGGTTTTTAAGGGCCCGGAATTTTCAAATCGGGGGCAGTTTAGAATCCAACAGACAGGCAATAGGTCAACAAGTGAGGAAGTTCCCTCTTCACCCGGACGGGTGAAGGAAGGGGGAGGGGGCGAAGGAAGGGGGAGGAAATCAGGCGCCCTGATTGTTGACTGCTAGAACTACTGTCCGTCTTTCAGTACAGAAACTCGTTAGAATTTTAGATACAAGCAGAATTCGATGCCTCAAAGTAATCCGCGAACCGGCCCGGAATCGAAGATATCGACGGGAATAAAGCGAACCCAGATTTTCAATTGAAAATACTGAATTTTGTCGTCTTTCTCGCCACCCACGTGGGAGAGCCTTTTCTCCAAACTTATTTCCTCCCACAGAAATTTCAGCTCCCGTCAACCCGCAGCCCCGGAAAGAGACGCCTCCCTCATCTCGGCGAGAAGAAACACAGATCGGCATTATCCAACAGTTCCATCTGAAACTATTTTCGACCAATCAAAAACAATATTTAAAAAAACACAAATGCTCAGGCCTACAAAAGCTAGTGGGATGTTGACGTTCTAGCAATCGGGATGTTGAAAATGGCCTAAACAGCCGTAACATGTACATCAAAAGGCATAGATCAATCCAATACGCAAGGCGGAACTAGGGTCATTAGAGTTTTATGAATTTTAAAGTTTTAGAATTTTAAGATTTTATAACGTCAAGAACACTGAAACTGAACGTATTTTCATAGTTTATGGTAATATTCTACAAAATTGAAAATATCTCTATAATACTATAAATCTGATTCTGTTTATATATTTGTGACCTCTGAGTACCCAAAACGATGCATTTTAGCCAGAGGTATCGAATTAAGGTACCACGAAGAATGCAAAAAGATCCAGGTGATTACTCTATAATCATCATTTAATAGGTGTCTCCTTTATTTTATTATTTTTGCAAATGCGTAACAAATCCGGAATCATTCTGGTCACATCAGATTGCACTAATTTTCTCTCAAAGGGTGAACCTAACAGGTGACCTGGTTGTCTAGTACACTACAAAATTAAAAATATACGCTACACATATGGTTCACACATCTGGAAGTCTGGAATATGTGTTGACGTATTAATCGACATACCTCAAACGAAAACAATATCGTTGCATGCTAAGATATTGTTTGTAGAAAGTCATTTTAGATTTTTGTCAAAATCAATCATCAGCCTTTTAATGTCCGTCATTGGACATAGACATTCACCAAGATCCGCCAGATCTCTCGATCGTGGGCGTCGCGGCGTCAGTATCTCCTGAACCTGTCTAAATCGTCACGCCATCTTATTTTTTGCCGGGCACAATTTCGCATATGATCTCTGTGGATTCACGTTGTGAGTCCAGCGGTTGTCTTGCAATATGGCCTGGCCATCACCATTTGAGTTTTCTAATGGATTCTATATCTCAGAGTCACAGAGAAAAAACAGGAGTCAAATAAACTGTGCTTCCTCGTGACCTCTCCATGTGATGTTAAGCATGATCCTCTCTTGTGCACGTTGCATGGTTCTTAGTTTGAGAGCCAGTCTTTTGGTTAGGTTCCGTGTTTCATATCCATGGGTGACTATTGGTAGGACGTGTTGGTTGAAGACCATTCATATCTCTTAGATAATCTTTGAAGATATTACAATTTGTGAACTTAATGGATTTTATAATATCCCTATAAACTGTGCTGTCTTGTGATCCATGTGACGCCAAGCATGATCCTCCTGTGTGCACGTTGCATGGTTCTTAGTTTGAGAGCCAGTCTTTTGGTTAGATTCCGTGTTTCATGTCCATAGATGACGTTTGGGAGGATGCATTGGTTGTAGACCCTTCTTTTCAAAACTAATGGGATTTTTTTGTTCTTGAATGTAGAGATTGCTCACGCGAAAGCTTACCAACCTAGGGAGATTCTTCGTTTTGATGATTTCATGGAGATTCTGTCCCAGGTAGATGTAGTGGTTTACTCTCTTTAGCTCAGTGTTTTCGATTTTGATCGCTGTGTCTTTGTCCTCAACATATTTGTTGCACATGATATTGCTTTTACTGAAGTTCACGTGAAGACCTACTTTCTTCCTCCAGTTTGTCTAAACATTATCTGGAGTGCATGAAGTTTCTCGGCAAAGAGGACGATGTCGTCTGCAAATCTAAGGTGACAAACAACCAATTTATTGTTTTACCAATAAAACAATTGGCAATCTTGAGAAATAAGAGCTTATCGGAACCTTTCTAAAAAAAAAAAGTCCAACCCTAAGAAAAACAGGTCTGGTTAGTCACTCAATAGAAACCGTCAAATGACCAACGTCTTTTGGGAAAAGGGGTGATCAATGAATAAGTTACTTCTCTCGCCTTTTGTTGGGCGGTGATCACTAAAAGTGTCCGACTTTTGAAAAAACGAGCGTGAATGTTGCCGGACGCATACTAAAGAACCAATTTAGCATAAACTTACATTGTATATTGACCCACTCCAATAAAAACCTTTTTTGGCGAGAGGATTTAAAAAAAACCTTTTTTTAGACATAATAAGGAGTAAATGTTCTTTGGTGCAGTTTGTACGCACAACAGATAGAAACCGTCAACCAAAACTGTCATCTAACAAGCATGAATGCTGCCGGACAAAACTAAAGGACCAATTTAGCATAAACTTACATTGTAAATTGAACCTCCCCACTGAAGCCTTTTTTGCGGGAGGGGGATTTTTCTAGACACAAGGAGTACATGTTTAAATTTTCAGCCCTTTGGTGCGGTTTGTACGCGTGCCACATTGATTGGTGACAGTTTTGGTTGACGGCTTCTAATAAGCAATAAAACCAATGACTTATACCCCTCGTTCAGCGAGTAATAAAAATGTCAGTCTCCCTTTGCTATTCATTAAAATATACCGGATTCGAGTCAACCCTGAATCAGGGTTTGAAGAAGAAGAACTGCTTTGATTAAAGAGAGTCAAAGGCCATAGTCTATGTGGGAAGCAGGCGTTCGTGGCCTGCCGGGCATGTCGAAAGAGACTTATCAAACAACCATGAATGATATACATCACATCTGGCGTATTACGCAGTAGAATTAAAGAAGACTTAATACTATACTACACCCAAACGCACGCACGCACGCATACTATTATCTTTTGTAGGTCTGTTTAGTGGCTGAGATAGTTGTGTGCTTCCCACCGTAGCTAGTGTCCAGTGTTCATGTTGTATACCCATTTACACTGTTCTGGGTTGTCTCGTCGTTGGTTGCTCACTTGCGGGAGAAAATGCTGAACTTGGATACAAAGGAAGGACTCAAAAGTATTTTTATTTCTCAATATATATTTTGTCGGCCGGAGAATGAAGAGTGGGAGAGAGATAAGGGGTGCCCGAGACCGTTCCCAACAGGGAACTTGGTTTTATGCATTCCCAGCCCTAGGAGGTATGCCTGGGTCTGTCCTCTCCGTCTCTTCTGCTTCCTCTTTGGCTCTGAGCTTTATAGGGCTTCGAACGCCCAAGCTGGTGTCATTTCCGGTTTCCACATTCTGTTTTTAGGACACCTACGCATTTCCTAAGGTGACCAGGTCACTTCCACTTCCGCACAGGTGTTTGGCCTGGAAATGACCTTCTCGTGGTAGTATATCATGACATTCAAAGCAAGAGCCAAGATTTCAAATATTTATTTTTAAGGCAGTCAAAAAAAAGAAGAAAATCGGCTCAACGCAATCTTCCTACTCTATGTCCCTCCATTTGACATATACGATACCCGACGTAGAGTAATGGCTAGTATACATGTCTTGTATACCATTTGCTTGTGCAGTGAATTCGATCCTCATGGGATGCCAGAGTGATACACTAGACTAAAGGATAAATGGTGATGTACAATTGTTTATGTAACCCCAACTTAATGTACCCACATAGAAAGATGGTATTATTATTATTTGCTGGTAACAGGGTTGCCGCTAAGATATATTCCCAATATATCCTTCCCCCCCCCCTGGATGGATGAAATAGTTGCGTATTCCCACCGTCCATAACAACGTGCAACACGGTTTTGTTCCTGGATTGTGAGTGTTATTTAAAAGTATAGAATATGGCGATTCTTGCCTTCAAACTTTGTTTTTGTGTCCAGGACAGTGATATTCATATGTAATTGTTTTTTCTTACTTTATGTGATTAAAAATATGCAGATTTGCCCAATTGAAAATATGTAAATTTCAAAATATCACTGCCTTGTCGTAAAAACAAAGTTTGAAAGGAATAATTGACATTTTCTAAACCTTTCAGACGTAAATCAATCAGAAAAAGAAAAAAAAAAACACTTATTACCCAGGAACAAAAACAGTTTTAAAAAGTTGCAGTGTTCGATCCCAAGTAAAAGCCAGGATTTAGAATGCTGATTTTCAAGGCCAGCATGCATTACCTTATTGGAGGATACGCGCAACACATGCAATAGTATACTTGTCTTGTAAACTACTCACTAGTGTCAACACCATTTCTGTGTCAGGTAAGTTTCCCCTCATTTCACATCCGGTACCTCTGCCTGTGGAACTACCCTTACCTGACCCACGCGTTGAACTCCTGACCTTTCATTGAACTAGGTGAATTTCATCATTTATTCTATTTTAATTTGTGGATCCAATATGTTATTGATGTCTAAGCTTGGTCTGCTGATAGGGTGCTTTTAGAATACTATGTATGCTGCTTCCTTCAACCGTCTTATTCTCCAATCCGGTTCCCTGTCTCTTATTTTTCCTTCAACGGAGTCTAGTGTGCCCCCGTATCTTTTCATACATGATCAGCCATTCTGGATTTTAAAGTTTCTACACGGATTACAGATCTCCAATGTTCTTCAATTCTTATTTTTAAGAAGGCGGCCGGTTCTACCTTTGTACTCTCGCGGGGGAACAAGGTTCGGAATTCAAGGATACAACAGATACCTGGGGACGGTCGAAGAGTAAAGCGGCCGGAACTTTTATTAAAAAACTTTGAAGACACATAAATTAGTCGGACTGAAACAAAATACAACTTTACCTAAAATAATTCAGACAAGAATCTGCAGTGAGACTGAGAATTTTATCCGATTTAGAAACCTCGGCAAACAAAATTCTGCTACAATTAAAATCTAATATTCACAATCCATATATAGTGGAGCGGATAAGTGACAATCTTTCAGTTGATGATACAAGCATGAAAATTGTCATGAGCTGTCTCCATTGGTCACTTGACAAGAAAACGGTCCCAGCCACTTAATTTCTAGATGGCCGTCACCTGGACTTTAAATGATACCTTTTCTCATAGAAATTGATTCGGTTCTCCGAGTAACGATGTTTTAGGCCACGCTGAAACCAATGCTGCAAGAAAATCAACCTGAAATTCCAACATGGTGGCTATTTTCCAAGATGGCTTCCATCTGGATCGTAAATTCAATATGTTTAATAGAAATTGTTTGGATTGTCCAATTAAGGAAATTTCCGTGTCATTTTATATGTTTCAGATAATGCCGAAACCGATTCCGCTATCCAAAAAGATATGATTATTTAATCACTATATGGGGAGGGGGGAAACAAAAGTGAATGATACAGATTGACAAAACACCGAAATTAAGTCAGCGGCAAACAAATGTTGCCTAATACAATGGCAATCAAAAATAGTGTGAGGATGACGAGATCGTAAAACCAACCGCAGACCACAGGGATTGAAAAGCTATTCGAAAACTAAAAGCCACTAAATCTGTAAAATAAAGACTAAGAGATGGGAAATGGAAAAGAAAAAGTAGAACCAAAACAATTCCAGGTGACTCCACAAGGAATATAAAAAGGTGCAACTACATAAACATGTGCAACTGAGTCCATATCTAGACCACTTACACCTTCCATTACATGTCTTGGTGCACCAACATTTGGTTAACCCAAATTCTCGGCAATAGGAGCAAGAGGAGTCCAGAATATTTCCCACTCCTTGTCCTGTTTGATTCATCCCATGTCGGATGGGCTCGGCATTTGTGGCCGTCGCATCAATGCCTGTCCCCACACGTATCCGGACTCATAAGAAGCATGTTTGGTATGGTCTTTGAGTGCTGCTCGAGTTGGTGGGATCAAGTCATATGGTCATTGCTTTCTGGCAAAAACATCAAACCATGACCCATTTACAGTTGTGACATCGCTGGACCTGCTGTACCACAAATCTCTCAGGTCTCTATCCTCCACCGGAAAAACCCGGAGTACCGTCCTGTAGCCAACTTACCTTTGCCAGACCCCCAGCATATTCAGTGTAAACTTCGCACCCGAGTATGACTGCCTTGATAATGTTAGTCTAACCCAGGAAGTGGATTCTGCCAGTATAACATGGTCAGCCCACTATGCATCCCAAAGGAGAAGCCAGTGTTTTGTCTTTAGCATTACATAACTGCTTCCCCTCCTCCGAGATCAGGCCCATTCTGTTGCGAGAATAAAGCATGCCATGGACAAAGGTGATGGAGGAGCTGCCGGGCCGACAGCACTGAGAAGATGAATGGTAGCAGGTCCGGAGGTGAGCCGTCCGGTTGCAAACTATGAATCTGTGGCAGGAGCCAAAGATGTGAAGAAAGGTAATCGTCCCCGTGGACAGAATGCTCAAAAGGCATTCTTTGAGAAAATGTTTACATCGGTGATGCGGGAAATGAGCAAGCCTTTCAGGTGATATTGTTTGTGCTGGACTCAAAGGAGATTGCTGATTCCAGTGCAGTTGGGCTAATAGCAGTACATCATCAACGATAAGTTCATGTTCAGATCTACAGAGCGGCGACGGTCAGTTCTCTTTCTACAAGCCTATCAAGAAGAACATAACTTTCTTCAATCACAAGCCGGCTGCCAACGAAACAAACTCCAAGATAAAAGATGACTACCGACTTTTCATCTCTTGCCAGAACAAACAGTGTGACTTGAAAGAGTTCTTCAAGCATGAGAACCAATCAGTTCTCGTCTCTCTGTGACGAGGGAAACTCCGCAAGTGTACCAAATAACAGCTGACTGATATTCTACAAGCCAACGTGTCATTACCCGAGAAAAAGCAAGAATCAGATGTTATCATAGTGGATTGATCAGCTATGGTGAATACATTGCCACCACGTTCACCCAAGACGTTTGACGAATTATGCAATAAATGACATACCTCCGAGAATAGTGACATACAGCAATACATACAGGAGGACGGACATTGTTGGCAGACCAGTCTGAGGCAAGGTCGAAACGGGGAAAAGCAATTAGGCGGAGAGTAACAGGCACAGGCAAAACTCCGTCAAACTGGCAAAGCTTCCTACGAGATGAAAACAACAAGCGGGAATTTTTCCATTCTATTGCTGATAAAGTTATGGAAATGACAACAGCCAGTATAGAAATTGTGACGAAGGGGGGCGACTCTGTTAGAAATCAAGCTGCTAGCCTATATGCAGTAGACACGTGTATTTTCCTACATGCCCGGCAATGAGGGATACAGGTCCCTGATGATCGATGCCAATTACACAGGTATTGTAGTCAGAGCCACTTCTGTTATGCCCTCCTTGGTGGAATTTAGCCTTGAGAAAATATGGGTGACGTTCGGCAAGACAAGATGGTTTCAGCCATAGGACCAGAGAAAACAGGTGGTATCCTCTTCTTCCGTGCCTTCAGCGGCTGCGATATTGTATCAGCCTTCCATGGCAAATCAAAGAAGTCTGCCTGGGAAACTTGTGGCGTGCGTGACGAGGCCCCAAGCGCATTTGCATAATTCAGTCAACGCCTTTCTGTGGAGGAGGAGGAGGATAGGGACCTGCAAGATTTGGAGAGATTTGTGATACAGCAGGTCCAGCGATATCACAACTGTAAATGAGTCACGGTTTGATGTTTTTGCCAGAAAGCAATGACCATATGACTTGATCCCACCAACTCGAGCAGCACTCAAAGAGCATGTCAAACGTGCTTCTTATGGGGGTCGGATGCGTGTGGGGACGGCCACAAATGTCGTGCCCATCCGACTAGGGATGAATCAAACAGGACAAGGAGTTGCCGAAAACTTTAGGGAGTTGACCAAATGTGGGTGCACCAAAGCATGTACTGGAAGGTATCAGAGCGCTAGATATGGACTCAGTTACATATGTCTATGTAGTTGTTCCTGTTAGAACCTTTTACATTCCTTGTGGCGGGGCCCTAGAATTGTTTTGGTTCTACCTTTTCCTTTCCATTTCCCCATCCCTTAGTCTTTATTTCACAAATTTAGTGGCTTTTAGTTTACGAATAGCTTTTCAATCCCTGTGGTCTGCGGTTGGCTTTGCGATCTCGTCCTCTTCACACTACTTTTGATTGCCTTTGTAGTAGGCAACGTTTGTTTGCCGCTGACTTAATTTCAATGTGTTGCCAATCTTTATCATTCACTTTTGTTTTCCCCCTCCCCATAGTGATTAAATAATCTTTTGGATGGCGGAATTGGTTTCAGCATATAAAATGACACAAAAACAATCCAAGCAATTTCTATTAAAACGAATGTCGAATTTACGATCCACATGGCAGCCATCTTAGAAAATGGCCACAATGTTGGAAATTCAGGTTGGACTAAAACATAAGAAACGACACCAAAGCCTCCTTAATCGGAAAACCCAATCTATTTCTATTACCGTGTTCTTGTCAAGTAACCCATGGAGACTGCTCATGACAATGTTCATGCTTGTATCACCAACTGAACGATTCTGCCTAAAAACACTAATAGGTGAAATACGTAAATGAATACTGCTCTTCGCTAATAAGCAGCTGCTTATCAATACTAACTTAACCTAAATTGCGAGAGAACTTGGGTGTCTCCATCTTCGCCTTTCTCATAGTGGCAAGTAACAAAAAATGTGTGGTAAGTAGATCTTTGAAATAAAC
>VCCN01002475.1:7621091-7644100 GCA_006491835.1 Architeuthis dux
AATGTAATCATTCTCCCGTAGCCCTTTGCCGACCATTACACAAAGTTGCATTGGAATTCATTGAGAACTTTTGGATATATTGTGTAGGCGGACATGGACTTTTGGCGATATTATGTGGTGTGGAAATATAACTACGATGTAAGCGAGGTATTTTACATGGATCCGTCCAAAAATTGAATCACTTCTTTTCGTATCCTATTAGTCACCCTTTCACAAAATGTTATTGAAATTAATTCAGAACCTTTGGAGATATCGTGTGGACAGTCATGAACGCATACATAAATGTATGGAAAAACTCGGGAAAATGTCTCAATCAAAAGATGATTCCTGGATCCGTCACCTAATTTAACCAACTCTTTCTTAACCCATTGCCAACCCTTCCACAAAATCCCATTGAAATCCATTGAGTACTTTTGGAGATATCTTGTGGACAGACGGACGGACACACGTGAATACATATACCTCTCCAACTTCGTTGGCAGAAGTAACGCTAACAAATGAACTTTTTAAACACATGGATTTAAAATATAGAGTTTAGCCAATCTCATGATGTTTGTCGTAAAAGTTCTTATGGCAAGAAATTCACTAACATAGAGAGAGATGTACATGTTCATTCCGAAAAGGTTCTGTTGAATTGACTTACTGGATTTGTTTTTCAAGTTTCTCTAGAAGTTTAATATTCAATGCATATAAAATGTTTTCTAGTTGGATTTTACAGGTTAAATTTCCCAAATTCGGCAAGGTCGGGACCAGCGCCGAACCGACCTTTGGCATTTGCCGACTTTTCGAAAGTATATATAAAAAAAAAAAATTTAAAAAAAGAAACAAAGCGAAGCGAAAATCCTAATGAGATTTCAAAACAAAACGCCTCGAGCGCCACCAAAACAAAGTGGTAGGTCTGTGAACTAAGCCAACATAAGCACGGCCTGCCGTCGAGTATTTTTTAAAATAACGTAAAATTTACATTAAATCAGCGTATGTTTGAATACGGTCATTCATTTCTTTTGCAATATGAATTATAAATATTTGAGACAAGAAACAGATTTATAAGTTAAAAAAAAAAGATAAAGAGGTAAATATCCTTCCGACAAAAAAGATTTCGGCGAAACGTCCGTCGACGAAAAGCCCAGTCGGAATCATCAAAAGAGCCATCAACGCTACAATAACAACAACAACAACATATGTTGAAGGTCATCGTCGTCTCGATGGACTACAATCACCATAAGCCTACATAAGATATAGATCTTTTGCAGGTGCATCATATGGAAGTAATCACAGTGTTCGCCAATTTGAACATGAGACTTCCTCGGAATTCAACTCGGCCTAGTTCCATGACCAGGTGACTACTTCTGATTTGTAATGTTAAAGCACTAATTAGATAGCAAACAACATCATCATCATACACATACAACATATTCGCAAGATGTAGGACTAACGAGGTCCATCCCTACTATATTTGAAATGCAATGTGATATTAAAGATTGTTTTATAATTTTATAATTTCGTCTTGATTTAAATGTATGGGTGTATATCAATTATGGTCGTGTGTCAGTATTATACACACTGTATTTACACGTGTATAATGCGAGGAATTTAATAGAAATCAGAGTCAAAATTGGGGGGGGCGGGTAGCAGTATACACAGGTGTAAAAGAAATAACATATCTTTCGCTACAAAACGTGGCGGTTGCATTATAATAATAAATATCGCTCACACCGGTGCCTAGCAAATATAGGTTCTGGGTTAGAAAATGTCTTCATAATTATAATATTTTGTCGGATATAAAATTATACATTCTTTGAATTTCATATATATAGTGTTAAGTTACGGACTTATTGATCTACAGTCATACATATCTGTCCACCAGAGTTGACCATGGGTAAACAGCTTTTAGCTGTTATGTCTGTGCACTTAGTATAGAGGTAGTGTTGTACTCAAGTTCCAATTCCCCACTGAACGAAAGCATTGGTCAGTACGTTTGGCAATCAGTACGGCTGCAGAGGAATGCCTCCCCAACTGGTTACGGCACATGGTATTGCCAGACGCTCACCCATCTAGGTACTGAACAAGACCGACGTTGTTTAACTTCAATGATGGCATGAGAACCGGTGTATCCAACGCGTAATACAAAGTAGAAAATTACTTTTTAACTTAACTTTCGTCTTCCCATAAAATGTCGCTTTATCCCATTTCGTGGTACAAAGATGATTTATGTCATCTGCCACTGAAGTCGGCACAGACCACCAACTATTTCTTTGAGGGAAGGCACCATCTATGGATAATCACTAAGCTTAGCTGAGTCTGGCAAAGTACCAACATTTTATGGGTGGAGGAGGCAATCAAAGAAAATCGAATGTTTTACGAGACAAGCTTACTATACTGACCCCCACGACAGATGTATTTAATTCATTCAATTGTATATCATTACTTTTTCATTCATTTCTGTACATTGGTACACTGCAGTTCCAGAATCGTAAAAGTTAAATAAGCACCGCGCGAAGACATGTAACAAAGTGATTGGAGGGGGCATGTAAGAAATATAGCATTCATTGCATCTTAGTAAAGGACGAACAAGTATCTCAGAAAATTGGGCTTAAAAACGTCTTCCACGGAATGTAGGTCACCAGGGAATGAGGGTAGCTGTGGACAGCGGAAAGTGGGAGCTATTTTGGAGGGAGATTCAGTTGGTAGGGCGAAGCCGGAGAGTGACAGACCTGGGATGGCTAGGACAAGGCGTTGGGACTACTATGACGATGAATAGCAGATGACCACGGTACGATGAAGACGGGTGACTGAAGATGGGATGGGGCGTGCGAGAGTTGGAGGTAGGAAATAGTTCGCTTTGTTCTTCTCATTTTATCGGGCAGTTTCAAAAGAAACAGCGAATAAATCGAATTGCTAAAAACAACTATTCCTCGCATTGCCTCGTTATTTTTCGAGATGACCCATCTTCCCATTTTCAGCGGTGACCCGAAGAACCAACGTCTGAAGTCTCGTCAAGTGCCGGAGTTTCCACAACCGTATCTTGGCGGTGCACCACACTGATGCATCATGGTACAGACAGAGACGCATACACTCAAACGCACAATAGCAGAAAAAATAATTTGTAGGCCATATTTTGAATATCCAGTGGAAATAAAACTTACTATTTATGGCTTTTAAGCCTGAATATAAACTGTTGAACTCTGAGCTGATGCTCAGATTGATTGATTTGTTTAGCGGAATATCAACCTTTGATACGTCATTTAATGCTGAACTCAGTTTATAATCCCAAAGATAGTGTCTTGCGACTTTGGTAAACGGTTATTTTTTTTTTAAATTAGAGTCTTGCGACTTTGGTGGCGCGCGTTTTTTTTTTGGAGGGGCGGGGGGATTCGTACCCCTCTGCAGGGCATGCAGTCAGCGTATTCTAGGCCACAGCCGACAGGGCCGGCCTCATTTGTGGGTAGTCCTACCCCTCTGCAGAGGATACAGTCGGCGTATTCTATGCCCCAGCCGACTGGGCCTGATGCTCAGAATTAAAATGAATAAACAGCCTATGTCAGTATGGTAAAAGAACATTTCCTCAATTGCCCTTCTCTTTCTTACCACACACACACAAACTTGATTGGTATAGAAAGAAAAAGACATAACTGGCTGTACTGAAAGAAATAACATCTTACTATAATTCACCGAATGTCTGTACGTCCGTCGTTGCAAAACTCAACAGCCACAGCTATGGCCACCACATTCTCTGTGGTTACTAATAGGACCCCGGGGCAGGTTTTTAGCAAGGGATTAGATTCAAAATGTAATTATTATACTAAATTGGTCCCTTGTTGTGTGCCCGGCTACGTTCACGTTTACCTAAAAATGAAGTATTACTTTAATTCAACAAATATCTGTTCACCTGTCTGTGTTGGCATAACTCAAGGACGGCTAGAGCTATGGCAACCAATTTGTATATGGTTACTAATGGGACACTGGGGGCATGTTTCACGTATATTAGTCTTTGAAAATTCAAAAACAAAAATAATACGGTGTGGGTCTTCGTTCGTGATAATGATCTAATTTCCTTGTATCTATTTACATATCTAATATTAAAAGTATGATTAAGTTTATCTGTATGTGACCTCTAAGTAGCCAGAAGTATGGAATTAAGTTACCCCTAAAAACAGTGTTGATCTCTTATTAGTGCCAAAGGCCCCAATTAGGCTTTCTTCAGAATCTAGCTTAAGGCGTGGAGCGGGCTTTCAGCTAGTTTTTAAGCCCGTATTCTCCAATTTTGGGTTGTTGGCGGATGACCACAAAATATGTGGCAAAAATGAGGTTAGCAGAAGACACAGGTCAATAGGGCACACATGCTATTGGAAACAAACCTGAAAGTAGTATTCACTAAGAATTGAGGTTCCTAAATTACTTGATTAAGGAGGTGCAAGTGGCGTAGCGGTTAAAGGCGGAGACAATGGAATCAGTGAGCCGGGTTCAAACTCCGGTCGAGGCTGTTTACGTTCCCTTCGCACTAATGCCCCTCGGAAAGGCATGCATCCATCTTTTCCGCCCCCTCATTTATGAGTAAAAAGCCGAGAGGACTGGGCATTTTAAAATAAAATTCCCCCAAAAAGGAGAGGCTCTAGAGGTTGATGAATACATCTATCTAGGACAGGTAATAAAGTTAGAGAAAGACCATGACAGCGAAATAAAACGACGTATAACGATAGGTTGGGAAGCATTCGGCATGAATAGAGACATTTTGAAGAGCACCTTGCCAATGTTCCTAAAGCGTAGAGTATACAACGGTTGCATAATACCAGCTATGAATTACAGATGCGAAATATGGAAATTAACAAAACGAACTGAAAACCAACTTAGAATAGCACAGAGAGCCATGGAAAGAGCAATGCTAGGAATAACTCTAAGAGATAGAAAAGGATCAACATGGATCAGAGGGAGGATTAGAGTGAAGGATATTATACAAATAATTAAGCAGCAAAAATGGGCTGGTCACCTAGCAAGAAGAGACGATGGTGCCCATAGGACAGTAAACACAGTAAGGAAAGACCAGACACAAGATGGAGGGATGAGATAGAAAATGTTTACCGGTAAGACATGGCAGAGGTTGTCATGAAAGGAGATGGGAAAGTCCTTTGTCCAGCAGTGGACCTATGACGAATCGATTTCAATGGTTCATTACAAGCGGTACTGCTGGTTTCACATAGATTTTCATAATGAACATTTGAGTGTTATTTCCAGTTGTTTTTGGAATGGCTAGTTGATTCGTTCAATGGATATCCGTGCTTCATGTGGGTGTGTTTTATGTATTTAGTTGTCATGCGATTGGCTGTTTGGTCCCTCCAATGGGTATCTAGGTTTTATTTTGGGGCGTGTTTGTATGCTCATTAATCTTACTGTTTTATGGTTCTGACTGGTTAATCCGGGTAATGTTTTTCTAAACATCTTATCACTTTTATGGTGTGGTGACCTTTGTCTCCGGTCAGACACTTTTATCTTATAGTCTGCCTGGCTTAAGCCCTTTATCTAGAGTCTGGCTCTGTTACTATTTTTTTTTAAAATTATTATTTGTGTATTTTAGTTTCTTATTTTGTCTAGATGTTTTTGGTATAATTTTTTATTATTTTCATTTTATTTCCTATCTTTATTTTTTCACATTAATTTTAAATTTTTTTTCACTCTTTAAGGATATCATCCACTACACCCATTTGCACCTTATTAGCTACTAATTGGTTGTTTATGTAGTTATATTTTAATTTTTAATTATTTTATTTTATTCTATTTTTCATTTGTACTTTTTAACTATATGACCTCCATGATTGTATAGCACCATAGCGGTAACGGAGTCAAAAGGGTACCTCCTAACGCCTATATTTAGGTATAATCATATTTACTTTTAATTCTAGGTGTTTCTACTTTTGTTCTAGTTTGGTCACTCGCTTATGGTTATGTTGTTACCCTAATCGTCGCGTGTTATCTATATAATACGCTAGAATAGGGTATGTTTTATCATGCTTTGTTTTCACATTGCAGTGAGAAGCTTTTTCGATGCCGACATCTGATGCATTTTCCGATCTTGAATTAAGCAGAATAGTCTGGTCCTTAAATATTAAGATTTGCATCTTTTCTTCCAAGCACAGGTTACACCTGGAATTTAAGCCGTTACATGTATTCGCCTCTTTTATAAGTTCCACGTGACTATTGGTGTTTTTAGTCTTTCTTTCAACTGCCAATATATGGGCAGCGCTGTGTCAGTTTTTCTATGCACGTTTGTAAAGGATGCCTTGACGCCACCGTTTTGATTTTAACGGAACTGTTAGTATATAATGAAGTATTTGGTTAAAATGAGTAATTGTTGTGAATAACACATGGAAGAAGATTGGGTGGGGTTCATTTTAAGTTGCAAAAATCATTTTTCTTTTCATACCATTTTATTCAGACATAACTTGGGGTTTTGTATACAAAATATGAAATGTGTATTTGGTCTACAGACTTGTTACTTATAGCAATAGATATGGATGTTTTAATCAGTGGGTTCAGTTTACCACTAAATACCATTAGAAAACCGGTCCCCCTATTTATGTTCAGGGACATCTTACTCTAAGATGCATTAATCACGGAGAGATCAGTGTATTACTTCATAAAACACAGAAAACCGATCCCCCACTTCATGTACAGATATGTTAAAAACCTTATAAAACCTACTTTAAGTAGCCAATTTTTATTCTATTCATTTAAACGTATTTTGGGGTGATGTATGTAAAATATGAAGGGTGTAGCTGATTTACACACAATATGAACAAAAATAAAACGACTACTTTAGCGTTACAAAGCAACAGATACTGATATGTATAGGGATAAGTATCAAAGTTTGAAAAAAGAATTATAATATAGGATCAGCTTGATTAATGTTATACATCTAGATGGTGGGTGTGGTTAGACAATGTGGAAAGGAAAGAATGAGAAAAGTGCGTTACATCTCAAACATGTTTATTATCATGAAGATAAATCTTTATGCATTTCGTCGCTGCGAGAAACGTCTTCAGAGGTTAGAATGAGAAAAGCCTGTTACATCTCAAACATTCAAACATCTGAAGACGTCTCTGACAGCGACGAAATGCATAAATATTTATCTTCATGATAATAAACATGTTTGGGATGTAACACGCTTTTCTCATTCTTTCTTTTCCACATTGTCTAACCACATCCACCATTCTGTCGGATTCCCTCACATCCATACAACTAGATATAAGTTTCATTGAATGAGCATATTTCTTCTGAAATGTCTTAGCAATAACAAAGAAACAAGATTGAACTGTTTACTAAGTAGAGTATGGCTCTTAATATTTTTTACCTGCGACATGAATGCCAAAATCTTTCAGACCAAAAAAAAAAGGTTCAAAAAGTTCATAAGAAAAGAAAAGAAAGGAAAGGGAGAGAGAGCGAGAGAGAGAGAGAGAGAGCGAGCGAGCGAGCGTCACACGACGTCATATTATTCGAAAAGAAAAGAAAGTAAAAGATATAAACACTGTATAGTCTGCTTTCTTTCTAACGTATACACTCCATATTTAGTATTGGCAAGTTGGACAAAGGTTATGTATTCACCCATGTTTGTCTGTGTCCACACACTATCTCCAAAAGTTCTATGAATTTCTGACATTTTATTTTTATGAAAGTGTGGGCAATGGCCACAAAACAATTGATTCAATTTTGAGAAATAATGGAAGCGTATTGTAAATAAATATGATTAATTTAATGAAAGTAACTATAATGCAGTTTGACTAGTTTTTACCTTCATCCTAATTTTAGTTGTTTTTACAAAGGTTTTTAATTAAAAACATCTAAAATTAGGATGAAGGTAAAAACTAGTCAAATTTAATAAAAAGTGGTGTGTTACAATACTTCATCCAATAATAATAAAGATGGATGCATTATAGTTGTTTTTCAAACGACAGATGATATGTCGCCGATGAATAATTATTACAAGCTTTTGTCATGGCAGAGTCTGGGAGCTGTAACCTGACTGCTCAGTTTCTTTAGTGACAATGGCGTTTGCGAAAGTATACGTTCTCTGTGTTTTCTAGTTCTCAATGAAATGCGTGACCAGCACGCTTACCATCGTGCTACAACGATTGCTCCCTACAATTCAATCAATCGTAACTAAATTGAATGCATCAGCTTTAATATGTTTTACAAACTTCTAAAGAATAATGTAATTGGGAAAAGGCCATTGGAGATGAAAGTGTGGGTGTGACTGAAGTTAATTTGAAAATCTCCACTGTTATCGGTTTTGCAAACACAGAAGGCAACAGTTGTTTTAAGTGGGTAAGCCAATTAGACGATCGCGTTAACGAAACGTGGTCTTGCCACAGAGTTGAGGATTTTGAAAAGCTGTTCTACGCTGAGATAAGTCTCTTGGCTCAACGTGTAAAACTGCCATTAGAAGCCCACACATCTGATAGATAATCCCTGTTCAATTAAGCAAGCCTGTTCTTTCTATAGTGGAGGCGTAGGCAATTATTGAGGTAATGCAGACGACATTTCTAGCCGTCGCCATTTTGTTTGGTGCGGATGCAGCTGCTGGGTACACGACAGAGGCATCCCCCTGCCTTTTCTTTGATGACCAACGTGCGTGACAGAGAAACGTTACACTTTTCTAATCTCTATTGCACACTTGTAGAACATATGCGAGAGACTGAGAAGTGACAAAGAGATTAGGGTAAAGAACAAATAGTTGAAGAACTGAAGAGAGAAGGGGGGGGTGAAAACCCCACTCCCCAAAACAGACTGCCTGGTCAAATAAAATGGTTCAAATGTAGAATCTGGCCCCAAAATTGATTCAAGTCAAAAGCGCAAATTTTTAGTTTACACCCTAATCAAAACAAGGATGAAATATAGAATTCAAACACCTTTAACTACAAAAGAATATTTTGAAGAATTAGTATCACAGGATTTGATTAAAATTGAATTTTGATTATGGTGTAATGTGAAAATTTGCGCTTTTGAATTTTGGGGTCTGGGTTCTACAGTTGATCAAAGAAAAAATTAAAAATGATGAACAGGAGAATGAAAAGAGGAGGAGGAAAAAAAAGAGGGGGGTGACAGACAAGAAAGAGAAACGTAGGTTGCGGAAGAGAAGGGATATAAAACCCAGATATATATGACTTGTCACGTGGCTGAAATACTTCAGTGGTTCGAGCCCAAGTGTTACGTAATGGTCAATGAGAAACCGCAATTAAGACAAAATTAAAGCCAACGGTTTCACAGATTTTCTCACGGTCGAAAGAGAACGGTTTCTTTCTCAGACAACTGGAGGTCATAGGTGAAGGTTTGGGCGCCGATTTTAGCCACAATGGAATTTAGAAGTTAGAATTACGCAGGGTAAAGGTAGTTAAAAATACATTAACGATTTTCGGAGTTGACCACTCCAAGTTACACATTATCTTGGATTGGCGTCACACTGCCCAACAAGACAAAAGGACTACCAAAATTCACGGTAGGGATGCGGGGATAAGCTAGGGATGACGACATGCTAGTTAGAAATGAGTAATGGGTTATCAGATAAAGACATTATATTAAAGTTAGAAGGAAGGGAACTCCCGATTAAAAACGGATGTTGATGAAAAACAGATGTTCGAAGGCGTAGTCCCAAAGTGGGCGCGGCCTAAGGAGGAACCAAAAAGTCACTCGAAGATTACAAAAAGGGACCAACTTGGTTTGTCAAGGCAAACGAGAGGCAGTCGAGAGAAGCAGTCAAGAGAGTCTTGACGCGGGCCTGTTACGGTCCGCGTCGGACGCTATGATGCTTTCATTAGGCTCTCTCGCCCCCCCCTCGGCGTCTGTGATTGACAATTCTCTTCCTCTTAAACGCAAGACAAGTCAACTCCCTGTGTCGATTACCACTGTGTCGATAATATGTTTCGCGTGAGTAATAGATTTCTTGTTTCAATCGGCGTTTGTCATTTTTCTTCTGTGCAAGACTGCACCAAACAACATTGCATGTCATTTGTTCTCCCCCAATGAACAGCACACATTACGCAACAGGCGCTATTGATTTGGTCGCCGATTCACAAGCGTCGGCGTCTTCGCGAAAAGCTTGAAAAAATTAATTTTTCTTAAAACTCATAGATTTTCGGAGGAAACGAAGTTCTTATGGATTGAAAGCAGAAAGAATTACATTGTTTCTATCATTCGACTCAAACGAAGCATGTTATTAAATGTAGAAATAGTTATGTTTCAGCGGAGCCGGACGTCAGTGTTCGAGCCTAGGTAAAAAGCCAGAATTTTGAATGCTGATTTTCAAGACAGGCATGGTCTCCACTTAGATGATTAGGGGAAACACTTACTCTCAACATTTATTCCGTATTATCCTTGTTCTGTACCAAGATAAGCTTAGTAAATACAGAGAGAGCCGCTTACTGTGATCACTTTTGGACAAGATCTTTTAGATAACAATAAGCGGCAGATAACATTAGGCTAAGGATATATAGCGGGAGCTGCTTATTGTGATTGTAAAGTATTTTTGACTGATTTTGATAACAATAACCGGCTGATAACACCGTTCAACGCGATTTTTGTTCCTGGGTAGAGAGTGTTATTTTCTAATTGCTTATATGTAAAATGTTACCTCGGCAGAAAAAGGGTGGGGTCAGCAGCCGAGCGCACATTCATTGCACCTTAAAAGTCCATTGTGTAAACTTCGGACTCGTCACGTTCAGGACCCGCCGATTTAGTAACTGAAAAGACCTGGAAAATCGTCCCCAAAATCTCCGTTTGCGGATCCAAGTCATTCATAGGTAAAAAGTATAGAAAATGGTGATTATTCCCTTCAAACTTTGCTTTTTTTGCCAGGACTGATATTCTGAAATTGCGCAATTTTAATTGTACAACGGGCGTGAATTTGCATATTCTTATTCACATTTAAAGAAAGAAAATCACAATTCCTGGAAAACAACATATGAATCTAAATTAACATGTATTTACGCCAATGTTAAACGAAAGTGAGCACAACATATTTAGAAGTAGATTTACGATTGTACTGAAATTCACATTCTCGAACCAGACCCACAAATAGAATCACCCATCATATTCTCGTTATATGTTCCTTGGTAGCAGCGTTAAAATTTCAGTATATCCTGGTGGAAGTGCTCACCTTGCTCCTCCAAAAGCGCCCCCGTGTTCTACTTGTATTTATCAAGAGGAGTGTCAAGGATATAGACTTTGGGGAACAGTCTGCATTCCATTTTACCATAGCTCTTCACCAGAGTCTCAAACAGCTGCACAGAGTGTTCGGCTTTGTGATTGACCTGGAAACACCGTGGCAAAAGTGTACCAAGTTTCTCCTTCCTAATTAACTTCTTTGGGAATTCCATTCACTCCAGGATCTTCTTTATATGTGGTCCGACGAAGACACCGGCTTTGACCTTTGATCAGTCAGTACCCCCGTGACAACATCTGGTATGATGTGAGAGGTCTACAAGGCATATTTTGGCATGCCTATCGGGCATCAAGACACATTCTGGCCACTACATTTCACCTGCAATACAACAGTGTCAAGACCTTGCCAGACGCCTTGAAGTCTCCGATGAATACGACTGGAAGTTCATCGGAGACTTCAAAATGGTGGCATTCCTAATGGGTCTCCAAGTTTCACAGCTTTGCCTTTGTGACAGCAGATACACATTGTCGCACTATCAAAGGTGGGTCGGGACCCGGCCACCCAAATTCAACATGGGGATAAACAACGTAACGTGGAGCCACTGGAAGGTGTTGATGCCACCCCTGTACATACAATTAGTCCTTATTTCTCACAGCTCTAGATAAGGAGTTTGCAGCCTCCCAGTACCTTCCCTAGGCTGTCTGAGGCAAATTGCAAAATATCAATGTCCTATTCACAAAAGCAAAGTTTGAAGAGAGTAATAGACATTTTCTATACTTTTTAGACATAATCAGAAAATAACGCTTATTACCCAGGAACAAAAAGTAGTACAAAGTTGCATAGTATATTATCCGTGGTTATAATAAGTGGCTTCCTCTAATGCGAACATCGAAAGGAAGAGACAGTGTAGCAAAGTAGTGCGGGAGCTAATAGAAATAAAGCATTTTTGCATGTTAGTATAGGGAACAAGTGTCTCAGAAAAACTTTGAGTTTAAAAAGGTCTTCCCCGGGAAGTAGCTCACCAGGGGATTGGAGTATTGGTTCAGCTGAGGAAGGGGGAGGCCTTTGGGAGTTTGGGGGGAAAAAATCACTCAGGGAGAGCGAAGCCGGACAGGAAAGACCTGGGATGTCTAGGATCAGGCGTCGGGACTACTACGATCAGTAGGAGTTGACCACGGCACGATGAGTGCGGGTGACTGGAGATAGAATGGTGGTGCGAGGGGTAGATGAAGAAAATAGTAATTCGCTTTGTGCCTTCATTTTATCGGGCAGTTTCTAAAAAAACTGTAAATAAATCGAATTATTAAAAACACCTATTTTTTGCATTGCAAGAACCAACGACTGAAGTCTCGCCAAGTACCGCAGTTTCCACAACGGTATCTTGGCCGATCACCACGCGGATGCATCATACTACAACAGAGCGAAAGGGAGAATGAGAGAGAGAGAGAGAAAAGAAAAGAGAGAAGAGAAATTCGTTACAGGAAAATGTGTTGCAACGATGCATTTCTGGATAAGTACTAATCGACCAAATGTCCCCTCTCTAGACTTTAAAGTCTAAAAAAAAGAAATGTAAAATCTTTATCAATTTATTCTATAAATTTCAGCCATAAAATATTTTTCAAGCGAAACAGTTTATTTCTTAAGAATTATTTTTCAAGTTAAAATAAAATGGGGGTGAAATCAAGTACATGTGATATATCATTATACGGTTAAGCTTAAGAGTAAGTATATTTCTAAAAATATAGGCGTGCTTACCAGTTTTAAATGTTAACTGGAGTTCTCAGTTCGGTAACATGTTCGATAATTACCGAGATGTTTGTAATAATCAGTAATATGCAAAGATTTTGGTAACATCTCAAGGTTGTTTTGTGTGTCAGTTTAAATCCTATATTTAGCAGGTGTTCGATCTTAACAGAGTCTGGCACAAGGCCACATGTGTTAGTCACCCAAAGAGGATCAAACTCACTATACAGAAGTAACGGTCTGCGAGGACCATTTCCACACAGCAAGACGCGACAAGTTATATAAAAATTAATTTTCTCGTTAGAAATCTTGGTGCCATTCTTTTGAATAATTGTTGCAGAAAATTCTATACAAAAAACATTTTTTCCAATGCTTAAGACAGAAGATAGTGGCTAAAATGAGATCTATCCTTTATTGATCCTTGGGTCAAGTTACCCTTGTACACAATTTGCATCCCTTATGGTGCAGTCGTTTGACTCTTTATGTTTTACAAACATTTGTAGTATTTATAGTATTAGATATATTATAAAACAACTGACTGTGTCACTGTTCTCCAACCCCCTGAAAATTGGCTCAGCTCAACCAAATTTGGTATGCATCCTTAGTGGACCTAGGGAAAGAACTTGGACGATTTAGTTTTTCAGAAATTCTTTTAAAAGGTTTAAGAGGATATTCTATTTACATGTACCTATAATGCGAAACTGAACCCTTACTTTCCGTTCCTAGGGAAATAACTTGGATTATTTGTTTCCCCCTGCAAAGAATAGTTATGGGTTTTAGAGGGGGTCTATTTACTATATAACTAAACTGAACGCTTACTTTCCGTTCAATATTCATACTAGTTGGAAACCGCCTATATGGTGGGTTTCCCTGGAATAGAGCAGTGATCAGCTAGTAATATATATAAGCCGTTATAAGTCCACTGCTTGACAAAAACCTTTCCAATCTCTTTCCATGACGAGCGTGATTGCTCTAATATCTGCTATGTCTTACCGGCAAACTTTTCTATCTCATCTTGTGGCTGTTTTTTTTTCTACTGCGTTTACAGTCTCACCTCCACCAATCGGTTAGCCTTTTGCTCCATCTGCTAACCCTTCCCCCACTATGAGCCCAGACCATCTCCATGTGTGTTGCTTAATTACGATATCGGATTCATGTCATCGCTAAGAGTTATTCATAACATTGCTCTTTCCATTGCCCTCTGTGCGGTTCTGAGGTTTGAGCTACTGTGATGACATTACAATAATATCAAACTGCGGATGATATAAAAACACGTGTTAAGGGATGTAATGTTCAATAATAAAGTCCCGAAAAAGACCATAAGAATAGAGGGCCTTACAAGAGGTTCAGGAATGTATTTACCTCGGTCAGGCGATACAGTTAGAAATGAACCACGGAAATGAAATAAGACTGCGGATAACATTTGGTATGAATGGAGACCTATTAAAAAGCAAATTGCCAATATAATTAAAACGCAAAGTATACAATCAATGCATAATACCAGCTATGACGTATGGGTGCGAAACTTGGGATTTTACAAAACCACTCGAAAACCTCATTTTTTTTCTATCCTAAAATCTTGATCAGAATCGATCAAAGTGATTGAAAAGGCGAACTCACACTGCTATAGGGAAGAGTTGCCAAAAAGTACGGTCATTTGGACCTCCCTCCCCCTGCTCAAAATCCTTAATAGCACCTGTAATCTTAGGAAATAAAAACAGATGTGCTTGTTCAAATACTTATGAGCAATACTTTTTATATGAATAAATTATCGTTTATATAAAAAAGGTACTTTACACACGGATAGTACACCTGAGGAAGGTCGTAGAATTGATCGGCCGAAACGTTGTGTGAACAGCAAAAATAACAAGTTCGATTGTCTGAAAAGCCCTTTGAATCTTAATGTCTTTAATTATAGATTAAGTATACCTACTTTCCAGGTTTTATATTCAGCGTGTGCTAATGGAGACATTACCGTATACCTAGTTCCCCAAATCACGCCTTACCGTATACCTAGTACCCAAAACCCATTTCCATGTTAGTTTTCGTTATTTTGAAAGAACTTGTTTTCCAAACTGGCATTTAAAAAAAAATAACTTTTGAATATTTTCAACTGTTAACCTTTTAAGAATTGATACTTTTCATTCAGATTATCTTTTATTCTTTTAATGGGTCTTATTTCTCGGTAGAATCCCCTCTTCTCGAAATAATAGACAATATACTTGAGTTGTTTTTACATTCGTGGGTGGCTGACCAAATGAAGATGGTGTCAACAACGTTGCTACGATTCGTCCTTTCGTGGGAGGAAGAGCGGATTGTCTGAAAGACAGTCATCATTTTTGTATGAATACAGAACACAACATGGCGGAAAGAAGCAGGAGGTGGCGAAAGCGGTTTCTCTTTTCTTTTCATAATTCTCTTGTTTATCTGCATTACTTCTCACAGCGTTATTGAGGGAATTGAATATTAACAGCAACAAAGGAAAATTACTGTTTGCATTTCCATTACATGCTTTCCACGTGTAAATGAATGTTTATTCTCGGGCCTTTCGTTCTGCCCTCGCCTATTAAGTTGTATTCTCTCCCTCCAATAAAGATTGGAAAAAGGAGATAAGACAAAAGGATATAATGTCACGAAGACTCTTTACAGCGAACCCTGAAAGCATCTTTCGGAAAACAGACTGGGAAAACGTGGGAGTAAACATATATGGAGTATATTTGAACAATTTGAGCGACTGTGATGATATTGTGATAATATCAGAATCTGCGGATGACATAAAAACACGTTAAGGGATCTAAATAGAGAAAGCCAAACTGACAAACATGACTGCGAAATAAAACGACGCATAACGATAGGTTGGAAAGCATTTGGTATGAACAGA
This sequence comes from Architeuthis dux, assembly GCA_006491835.1. NCBI lineage: Eukaryota > Metazoa > Mollusca > Cephalopoda > Oegopsida > Architeuthidae > Architeuthis > Architeuthis dux. The sequence goes on from VCCN01002475.1 coordinate 7,636,865, forward strand.
GACATTTTGAAGAGCTCCTTGCCAATGTGCCTAAAGCGTAAAGTATACAACGGCTGCATAATACCAGCCATGACTTATGGATGCGAAACATGGAAATTAACCAAACTGAAAGCAAACTCAATAGTACAGAAAACCACGGAAAGAGCAATGCTAGGGATAACTCTAAGAGATATAAAAAGATCAACATGGACCAGAGAGAGGACTAGAGTGAAGGATATTATACAACTAATTAAGACAGGCTGGCCACCTAGCAAGAAGAGATGACAATAGATGGGGAGGGAGAGACTAACCAATTGGTGCCCATTGGACAGTAAACGAAGAAGGAAAAGACCAGACACAAGATGGAGGGACGCGATAGAAAGGTTTGCCGGTAAGACTTGGCAGAGGTTAGCACAAGATAGGTCGTCATGAAGGAGATGGGAAACGCCTTTGTCCAGCAGTGGACTTATAACGGCTGATATATATATATATATAATCTAGTTATATATATTGTCAAATCCACATACAGCGCTGTTTCGTCGTCTTACGACTCATCAGTGTATACTGACTATAAGTGCCGAGGATTGAAACCGGACCTCTGGGCCAGCGGTCCGACTACTTACCAACGCCCCAGTCGCGGCGGCGAGTTGTCGATCATTTTTTAGGCATATAAACTCATGTATTTATATTTACAAGAGCGCTCAATCCAGAATACTCTGAAGAGCTAAGATGTAAACAGATAATTCTCTACTATAGTGCTCTACCTCTAAATTAAGGAGGCATGTGTGTGTGTGTGTGAGTGAGTGTACGTATATATGTCTGTACGTATGTATTTTAATGCTAATTATGCCTCATGAATTCAAGTTATTGGAAATCTCATACGCTTTGTCATCAAGCATTACTTCAAATAAATATATATAATTATTTAAGACGCCTAGTGTACGTCTTTATTTTTGGAAAACATCTTTTATAGACACGCAATAATTACTTTCCTTAAAAAATAGGTTTTGTTATTTGTAAGAGAAAAATGATTGCACACAATATTTAAATTCTGTGACTATCTCAATTCAAATAGCTTCACACCAATCTATATTCTAAGCTTTTACATAATTACAAAATTAATTAAATATTTTTTGATAGCAAGAGCAAACTAGTAAAATAAAATATTTAATTGAAATTGTTAGTTACTGTTAAATGGAATGACATTTTAGTCGTGTTGAAGGATACTCTACAGCCTGGGGAGACAACTGCATTCGTTGTACGGTTAGTTTTTATATAAATAAATTAGGGATCAACTGTAGAATGTGGAACCGAAATTGATTCAGGTAAGAAAAGCAAATTTTCGTTTGACACCGTTTATGAATTCTTCTGGAGTTTTTATTTTCTTAACACAAAATAAATAAATATAGTTTTAATTCAAACAAAATATAATCAAATCAAGAATTTACTACATCGGAGCATTGATTTAATAAAAGCTTTTCTTTTCTGTGTGTGTACTTCAGTATTTCTGTCACCAAAACAGAATTGTTCAAATTTTCACACTCGCACCCACTCGATGTTAAAAATGGCGCATAAATAAAAAGAAATAAGAAAGTTCATGAAAGAACAATTCTGGCGAAGATTTTGGTTAAAAGTTATTTTTTAAAAAACAACCCACACAGAACCTCGGTGAAAAGTAATAAAGTAAAATAAAAAGCCCCGTCATACACGGTTTCATCCGAGAATTTGCGCCCCTGACCAGAATTAATTTTGGGGTCTTGGATTCTACATTTGATCTGAAAGAGGAAGCGAAAAAGATTAGAGAAAGAGAAACACCCAGATATCTAAGATGTCATAATGTTAAACCGGTGACTAGAGCATTTTCGTATCCTTCAACCCCCAAATCAGATGATAACGAATCTCGATAACTCAAAAAACCCATTCTCTAAAATTCAAAGACGTCATCTCAAACAGTGTGCTGTATCTACAAATTCAATACATAGCATTAGTGGCGTATTGCAGCATGTACAGTGTAGGGAATTGTGTTGCATACTGATTTTTGAAAGACGATAAAGAAAGAGATCAATCTCGCAGTTTACTCGAATTCTCGTTGAGTTCACGTGGCGGCGTGACCTTACCGGATGACAGAACATTTTATCTTCCTTGATGTGATCAGCTATTTTTATTTGCTTTGGAGAGACCTTTGTTTTGCCTCCTGCGCAAAACCTGTCTCAGTTGGTAACCGAATTATAACTGACACCATATTAAGTATGAACGCCCCCACGGCAAACAAGTGAAATAATTTGCTGCAAGACAAATATATAAGCAATATTCAATTTGGAAGAATTGTCTTAATGCTCAATAGTATTTCCATTGTCCAAATGTGAATAAAGACATGAGATATCGTCTTGTGCCACCAACTGTGGCGCAAGACTATATATCTATATTTATTCGGAAACTAACTCCTAATGTTTTGTGAGAATAGCACAACAACCAGGATACGTCTATATCAGGGCTGGATTACGCTAATGCGGGGTCTGTAGCATATGTCATCACCAGCCGCCGTTATATGTCCACTGCTGGACAAAGGCCTTTCCCATCTCCTTCCATGACGAACTATCTTGTGCTAACCTTTGCCACGTCTTACCGGCAAACCTTTCTATCTCATCACTCCATATATCTAGTCTTTTTCTATTGCGTTTACCAATCTGTTAGTCTTTTCCCCATCTATTGTCACTTATTCTTGCTAGGTTACCAGCCCATCTCGATTTTTGCTGCTTAATTATTTGTATAATATCTGGTCTTTCTGATCCATATCGATCGTTTTCTATCTCTTAGAGTTATCCCTAGCATTGCTCTTTCTATAGCTCTGTGCTATTCTAAGTTGGTTTTCGGCTCATTTTGTTAATTTCCATGTTTCATTCCGTAAGTCATGGCTGGTATTATGCAACAGTTGAATACTTTACACTTTAGGTGCATTGGCAAGGTGCTCTTCAAAATGTCTGTTCATACCAAATACTTTCCAAACTATCGCTTTAGTTCGCAGTCGTGGTCTTTCTATAACTTTATTACCTGTCCTAGGTACCTAAATTAAGAAAATACACATACATATTAAAACATACATTTTACGTGCAACATAATGGATTTTTGTTCATTTGCTATAAAGCCAGATAATACAAATATGTCGGACATTTCAGTAAAGTAATATTTTGTGTTCGTTTTGATCTTTCTGCAGCGGCTATGACTTCCATTTCAAATATCTTCGCATTTATTTGTAGTATAAGCGTTTGTTCTTTTACATTGTTGCCAAGTGTCGCCTGTTATTAATAGTTAAAACTGTCTGCAAAAATGGCTAAACTTTTTCAATCTCTAGCTAACTTTATATAGCAAAAGTGTTATATATACTGATTTAAAGCCCACTTATGAAATAAGACCCCAGAACAAATTATTGATACAAATTGTGGGGGTTTTTTTGACAGATTTTCTTCCTCCTACTACTACTACTTCGTTTAGAATCCTTTGAAATCAGAGATATGGACGTAAGGATGGTGGACGCATCGTTGAACTTATTCATTAAATCAAGTAATTGTCTACCCTAGACGGCGTGACAGAGACAGACAGACAGGCACCGGGCAAATTATAACAGATTATTATAATTCGTTCCCATATGGTAAAACTTTATGAAAAGCACCTTCGTCCTTGATATTAAAGAACTTCACAAAAACTGTATTTATTGTAAAAATACCTCTGTTCCTTTGTTTTCTATTGGCTGACCGTATTATTTTTATCTCACATTAATCATTATGTCCGGTCCTACCAGTGGAAAAAGCAGCCTCAATTTATCAGTGGTCAAATAGCAATCGTGGCAAGTAAATTACTTTGACCCTATTTATTGTCATCAAAAAGTATTGATTTTCCCCCACCAAAATACATTTACGTATCCATGAGCAGTAAGGTACTCTACGATAGGATAGTCATTGTCTGTGCGAGGAGTGTAATGTGACTTGCAATAATATCTTCCATGGATAAAGTTTCCCTCGGGAATACTGAAAACATTCGGCCTATTGATGATCCGTGGGTAAGTCCGGATCAATAACGAATACCTCGGTAGTAATGGAACTTCTGACAATAGTGTCAATCTAATTGGGGAAATGTAAGAAATTTTTCAGTCACCCCAGGCACCCTGGTAAAAATATAAGTAAAATCTATACGAACAAGCTTATTACACACACACACGTATATATGTATAGGTTAACACAAAAATCAAATATTTTCTTTCATGGGGTTATTATATAAACGGTCATGTACGGACATTGAGGCAGGTTACTTAGATACGCATTCATATACACTAGCTGAAAATCCGCCCTTGCATTCTTTAAGTTAGCGCATTTTTGAAGTATATTAATTCATTACCTCCGGCTACAATGCACTGGTTCGGCTACTTAGAGGTCATATACAGAAAAAGGGAATCAGACTCTTAGTAGACTACGTAGATGGAAATCAGATAATTATTATTGGGGGCGGCGGACAGCGAATACAGACTCCACAGAATTATTTGAATTTTTAAACATAATTTGCTAAAGACATGCCTGGGCGTCCCATTAGTACACATAGAAAATGTCACGGCGATGTGTTGTAGGGTTCCTGAGTTACGCGGTCACACACGGACGGACATTTGATGAATCATAGTAGGATGCACACACGCATATCCGTCGCCTCATCGTGGAGTTGTGGTTATCATGGTAGTGTCACAGACCACTATTACTGTAGTGAGTTCGATCCTCACTGAGTGCCTTACAACTGTGGCCCTGTACCAGACTAAGCTAAGCTTGATAAATGCCCACGCCCACACCGGGATTTGTATGTATGCAGATATACGAAAAAGCTGAACGATTTGTCAGTTGAAAGCGGTCATTTATTGAAGAACGTGAGTCTATTTTCGAATTGCAAGAATTTGTCTTCCCAGAGAAATTTATTGCCATGGCAGAAACCAAAGTTTGTAATTCTTCAAGATTCCAAGTAACACAGGGAAAAGAAAAATGGCCGCGGACAATGTTCCCTCTAAACCTTTGTAGTCCGTGTGCGCAAAAATGTTATACTGTGCAAATCTTTCTCCTGGGACAAAATTCTATTTGCGCAAGAAAAGCTTGTACAAGTGTAAACTGTTTAAAGATCATTTTAGCAGCCTATCATGGCTAATAAAACTGTATTGGCCAATTTTAATAGCATCATTATTAATTACTACATATAATAGTATAACTTAATTACTACGTTATTTTAGATGACTAACCTTTTGTGCGCACGTTAATTTCAATTGTGCGCTAGTTGCAAAATATGGCCGAGGTGTATAAGATGTAGGGAATTTCTTGAAAGAAGGAATCTTGGAAAAAAGAACGGTCTGAGAGAGAGAGAGAGAGAGAGAGAGAGACTTAAAGACTGAAGAAACAGTGACAGTTTTGGTTGACGGTTTCTAAAATCCAAATGAATTAATGTAAATTGTCTCGGTTTGCGATATGTGAAATAGACTTAGGTGACAAGCACCCGAAGCGGTGTCGCTCACTTCACCATTCTCGCATACGGCACCTGTTATTCAACAATGGTTACCCATCTAGGTACTGACCAGGCTTGACCAGTGTATCCAACGTAATTTGGCCGTAAGCACACGAGAGAAAAGAATGAATGTAAAACGAATGAATTAGGAAGGAAAATGAGAGAGAAGGAAAATGGAAGGAAGAGGGCGGAAAAAGAATGAAATGGAAGGATGTAAAGAAAGAGAAGAAATAATAGAAAGAAAAATTAAAGGATGGTAGAAAAGAGGAGAGAGAGAGAAAAAAAAATCGGATAGAAGGAATTTGGGAAGGAAAAGAAAAAGGGGAGATAATTGATCGAGGAGGAAGGAAAGAAAGGAAGAGAAAATTAAAGAAAGAAAAGTATGAGACTGACGAAAGAATAAAAAGAAAGAATTAACGAGTGAACGAACAAAAAGAAGTTAGAAAGAAAAGAAATAAATAAACGAACGAAAGTAAGAAAAGAATGAAAGAAATAACGAACGAAAAAAAAAAAAAGTAGAAAAGAAAAAGGAGGAATCAACCCGACCCCAAATCTCCTCAACACCAGGTGCCCCCCTCCCCAAATGTGATGTCGTTGTCGACGACGACACTCGAGAATCTGATTTAACTGAATCAGAAGAAGAAAAAAGATCAAATTCCTCCTCACCCATTTTCAGCCTCTTTAATACATCGGAAATCAATAACAGGTAAGAGGAACAGCCACTTCTATAAATAAAACCAACAGCTCTGGTTAGTCACTCAATAGAAACAGTCACGTGACCAACGTCTTTTGGCAGCACGCCATGTTTGGGGGTGATCAATTAAATAATAGGAAAAAGGGCTGATCAATGAATAAATAACTTCGCTGGATCTTTTGTTGGGCAGTGAATTTTCAAAAAACGACCGTGAATGCTGTCGGACACAAATTAAGGGATCTATTTAGCAGAAACTTACATTGCAAATTGAACTAAAAACCTATCTTCTGGGGAATGTTCAGCCCTCTAGCTCCATTGGTGTGGTCTGTATGCGTGATAGATACATAGTCAGCCAGCCAGCCTGCCAGACCAACTTAAAAACTGAAGAAACCTATGTTGACAGTATTGATTGACGGTTTCTAATTTGTAAAATGATGTGTTAAAACGGTACGTTTTAACACATCATTTCACTATAATGATACGTCATTTGTGTACAGGTATACCTTGATTAGTGCGGTTAATTCGTTCCAAAATTGTCCGTACTGTTCAAAGTCGGATGTTTTTTAGCTTATACTTAGTTAAATTAATTCGTACAATACCAAAACCATGCTATATCAAAACCGCACAATTCAAGGTATTCCTGTATTTATTTTTTGTAACAACCCAAATCAATAAAATCATAAAACCTATTTCAAGACGTTCACTGTTTCCATGGTATTGAGGCGTAGGCCAACATTTTAGTGATATATGAAAGGTAAAACGGGTCATAAGCAGGGATGGAAATGGGGTAGGGTCTACGCCCTATACCTAGATCTCAATTTCAAGATTTGTTTGTATGTTGAATGTTTACTAAGGGAGACATTACCCTATACCTAGTTCTCAAAACCCATTTCCATCACTGGTGATGAGGTTGTATATCATTATGATGATATAGAAATTCCGTTGATTATCTACTGGAATGTTTCTCAAACTCCAGCTAATTATGGATTAGTCTCCCTCACTTTCCTTTTTGCAAATGCTTAAAAAATCCGGGT
>VCCN01002475.1:7645359-7665689 GCA_006491835.1 Architeuthis dux
GTGTGTGTGTGTGTGTGCTCACAAGTGAGGAAGATAGAGTGAGTAAGTGCCTACTACACTGTTATTTTTTGTATTTCTCTGATCTTTTTATATAATCGTTAATATTGGAGTAGTTAACGATTCGGCAGAAAGCGAGCAGTAAATAGTGCAGAACATTTGATAAATTATTAACAACTATACATTCGAACAGAAATGTATTATTGGTAAAAAACAATATGATCCTCTGTGGACTGATCGATAAGACGGCAACTCTTTACTCCCCCCCGCCCCCACTGTTCCTGGGTAATAAGTGTTATTTTCTGACTATAAAGTATAGAACATGTCAAGTATTCCCTTCAAACTATGTTTTTGCGACCAGGACTGATAATTTGAAATCTATTCATTTTCAATTGGACAACGGGCGAATATGCACATTTCTAATCACATGAAGTAAGAAAAACAATTGTCTATGAATATCACTATCCTGGCCACAAAAAGAAGCATAGTTTGAATGGAATAATAGCCATTTTCTATACTTTTTACACATAAGCAATCAGAAAATAACACTCACTACCCAGGAACAAATCGCGTTCCACGGTGTACTTTGTAAATATTAACTATAGACATATTTTCAAGTAAAATCACAATTAGACTTGTATCTAAAGTCATCGACATTTCGGAATTTAGATCGTACAAGACAAGGGTGATCGATAGTTTCAACTCAAGAAGACTTGGCTCGTTACCCTAAAATACCGTTTTTAAAAAACTCAGTGGCAGATTAACCATTAGGCTGAGTAGGCATACGCCCTGGGTCCCGGAAGGGAGGGGAGCAGGGAGCCAAAAACATGATTTAATTGAGTGTACACGTATTTTGGATTCTGTAATTGAATCCGAACGGAGCGCCGCGGAGCTTTAGCCCACGGTTGGCTTTGCGACAAATGAGATTTATCAAAATGTTCCTTAGAAAAATGTTCCCAAGAAAAAAGTTGGGAAGAACCACCTCATTTGCATAAAACAAAATGGCCACCAGCACACACACACACACACACACACACACACACACAAAAAAAATAAAAAAATAAAAAATAAAAAAAGAATTTCATATCTCGTCTCCCAGTTGACATATCCGAGTACTTTAAAAGGCTAAATCATGGTTTGTAGACATGAGAAATTAAGAAATACCCTTTTTACCATAAAATAAAAAAATATATAGGTATTTCAGGATTTTACAAGGAAATTACAAGTATACGTTATAGGCCAAATTGTGGATTTAATACATAAAGCACAAAACGCGAAGCATTTTATAAGAAAACTCCACAGTTCAAATATCTATGAATCATAGAATTAATCATTGATGGACGAATATACATATATATCGTTAGAAAGAGAATTCTATCAGCTTTCTAACGGTGTATGTTCCCAATTTGTATCTGTTGGGCTTAAAGGGTTACAGCCCAAAACGTGAAGCTAAGTATTCAGCATTTTACGATGAAAACACCAAGTCCAAATCTATAGATTGTGGAATTAATCTTTAATGGGAGGTATATATAATTTATATATCGTTAGAAAGAGAACTTTAACAGCTTCCCAACGGCGTATATTGTCTATTTATATCTGTTGGGTATTAAAAGTTACAGCGAAAACGTGAAGCTTGGTATTCAGCATTTTTCAACGATATTTCAATTACACAACACATTCTATGGATTGTGGAATTAGTTCTTGATGCAGCTATACATATATATCGTTAGATAGAGAATTCAGCTTTCAGGCAGTGTATCTTGTCAATTTGTATCTTTTTTGCTTAAAAAGTCGCAGCCCGAAACGTGAAGCTAGCTGTTGAGCATTTTACGAGAAAACTACACAGTCCTAAGTCTATGGCATATATATATATATATATATATCGTTAGAAAGAGAATTCTATCCAACAGTGTATGTTCTCAATTTGTATCTAATGGGCTTAAATAGTTACAGCCCAATGTATGAAGCTAAGTATTCAGCATTTAGCGAGAAAACCTCAAATACACAGTTCACGTTTTCGGCTATAACTTTCTATGCCTAATAGATAGAAATTGAGAACATACAGTTGGAAAGCTGGGGTATTCTCGTTCTAAATGTCTATACTTCCACAATCCATAGACTTTGGACTCGGAATTTACACGTGTGATGCTGAATATTATGCTTCCTTTTTGGGCTGTAAGCTTGCAATACCAACAAATACAAATTGTGAACATACACTGCTGGAAAGCTGATGAACTTCTAATGATGTGTGTATATATAAAGAATTAAATCCACAATCCATAGAATGGGGACTATAAATTTAAAACTTCCCTGTAAAACGCTAAATACCTAGCAGCACGTTTTGGGAAAGCCGATGAAATTCTCTTTCTAACGATATATGTGTATACCTCCACCAAGAATTAATTCAACAATCCATAGAATTTGGACTTTTCTTCGTAAAATGCTGGATACTTAGCTTCACGTTTTGGGCTGTGACCTTTTAATCCCAACAGATATAAATCGTGAACATACACCGTTGGTAGATTCGCTTTCTAACGATGTATATATGTATATATCTCCTTCATGAATTACATCCACAATTTGGCCTATAACGTATACTTGAAATCTTGTAAAAATCCTGAAATACCTATAAATCAATAACTGTATTTTTGAATTCATGTCTGAAAACCATGATTTAGCCTTTTAAAGTACTGATATATGTCAACTAAGAGACGAGATATGAACTTGGCTGGTGGACATTTTGTTTTATGCACATGAGGTAGTTCTTCCCAACTTTTTTCTGAAAGGACATCCTAAGGAACATTTTGGTACCCCACATGTAGGATCATGGGGAAGTGCTTGGTAGGCCCGGCTGGCCCCCGGACTAATATACACTTTTTTAGCTTTTGATTTCGTATATAGGACGCAGGTGAATGTTTTTAATAATGTTTTCGAAAAGAGGCGTGTGTTATTTGCCGTCCTATACGAAATGAAGAAAGAAACGAGATATTTAAAAAAAAAAAATTAAAAAAATGGGTATGTCTAAATGAATTTACTAATTGTAAAACGGAGGATCTATAGGCGCTTTGGCCGTGAAACAAATTGGAGGTGGAGAGGAAGGTGAAGACAGGGTGTAAATGTTTGAATGGAGAGTAGAGGCTCGAATTGTTTTATTTACGTTTTCTCAGCTACTCAGTAGACACCCACCACCCTCAAATCGTCACCAGCATCCGCATTTTGAAATTCGTTGTTAGACACAGGACATTACCCAAGATCTGCCAGATTTTTCGCTCCCGCAGCGTCACGGCGCCAATACCTTCTGAACTTGTCTAAATCATCACGCCATCTTATCTTTGGCCGGCCACAATTTCGCATATGATCACCGGGGATCCACGTTGTGGGTCGTGATATCCATTGTCCATTGCCATTTGAGCTTTCTAATGAATTTTAGGACAGCTGATATATTGCGCTTATAAAATGAGTTTATTATTGATGGACGGAGCCTGTCGAGTCCGCCGGACATCCCTTCTTGCACTAGTGTTATTCATGTGGAGGATTGTGTCTGTGGTGGCTGACCAGGCCGATGCGTGTACACCATCGACGCTGGCAGCTTGGGAAGACCAAGTTATATCTCCGGGTGGTGACTGGTCTTTAGCCGCAATGTGCTCGCTGGTGCTGCTTCTTTTCCTCAATCCAGAATCTCTTAGAATGCTCCAGGCTGAAGTGACAGACCGTCCACCAACCCTGCTCTGCTCTGCTCGTTGCCCTGGCCTCAGTCTCTGTTGGCGATGTTGAAAGCCTTGCAGGTCACGGTCAGGACATCCGTGTAGTGACACCCCTGGAATCCGTTTCCCGGGCGAGTTCTCCGTAGAACACTGCCTTAGGTATGCGATTACCGACCATGCAGATCACATGAACTGACCAACGGAGCTCTCGATTCCGGTGACCTTGCAGTTTCGAGAACCTCAGTGCAGTTGCAGATCTAATGAAGGCATCTTATGTGCAACAGTTCAAAGTGCAGCCGGTACAATGTACATGTTTCGCAGCCGTCCAATACACGGCAATCTTGGTGCTGAGCCAGATTCACAGCCCGTGTTGCAGTTGCTCATTGCATCGCCTGCCTGACCGATGCGGGAAGTTACCTTGTCGGCTATCCTGGCACTGGACTCGTCCATCGCCTTCAACTTATCGTCACCGATCGTGATGACAGGGTCGCGAGGTGGCGTTCCTGGTCTTGGTTCGAATAGTACCATATTCTTTTGGGTGCTGATGGTAATCCCATACCGGGTGGCCGCTCGTTGACGATGCTCTGTGACACTTTGGGTGTAGCCATTGGTGCGCAGTTGTCAGAAAAAGAAGTTCAAACAGTAACATGAACCACACATTTGTCCGTAAATCAAGCAATACTCCATCTTTCCTAAACTTGATCAGGAGAGGTTTTGAAAGCCTCGAGAAGCATGGCAGACAGACGGGACGCAACCCTGCTTTGTGCTGTCAGTGACCGGAATGAGTCTGACATGTTCCCTGAGCCCGCTCGATCTTGTCTGGGCAGCCAATCTTTGACAGAAGCTTCTCTAGTCCTTGGGAGCTTGTTCCGCATCCCAGACGATCCCGTAGAAGCTGTTGCCAGTCCATATCCATTGTTGTATAAACGGCCGGTGACGAAGTGTCTGTTTCCTTCGTATGCGTCAACTTAGTGATACTTGCAAGTTTCACTTTTGGTCGAGATTTTATTCTAACACATCTTTATGACCACCCTCTTGGAAGTCCGCCGAAGGGATACCTCCACCTTAATCACACAGCAGCTAATTGAATACACTCTAAGCTGAGTGAAGAACAAAACTTGAGTTTGAATCCCTTTGTTTTGCTCATTTTTTTTTATCGTTCCTCCTTATAGAATATTTGTGTGTGCGCGCGCGTACACTGTCTCCACCCCAGGTCATACGTTTTCGATGATCATCACCAAATTCAGACAGGACGCGTATTTTTAATATATCTCGAAGTACATTTTTTGGGTCCCCCCAACCCCTAGTTTTAGTGCGGGTTCAATTTACAATGTAAGTTTATGCTATTTATCTGATCCCCCACTAGAACAGAATGTAACACAAGGTCAGTTTTAATGTGGGGGTACCCACACGCGAATGTGTAGGCAGGAATTCCTCAAAAGATTCTCTTATGTCCTTGCGACCACCGTTGCAAGGACTAAGAGCTTCTGATATTGAGGTCCTGGAACGTATCCTGAACCCCCGGACACGACTTCCGTCGGGTCCTTTCCATATTTAAAAGATGGCATTTATGCTTAATTGTTCCCTTAGTGTTTGTCCGGCAGCGTTCACACTTGATTTTGGAAAATTCGGACTTTTATTTAGGCGATCAGCGCCCAACAAAAAGGTGAGAGAAGTAACTTATTCATTGATCACCCCTTTAACAAAAAAACCCAAGAATTCTCGCTTCATGCATGGGTACGCAACTGCTCAGCTGTGCGTCTACTTGATGTATCATCAGCTGATCGCAATCTTGACGACACTACGTGATGAGGCGAGAAACAAATCTCGGCGTGAAGTGTATTGGCTTTTTCATAAATAATGACACTTTGGCCCGCATGTCCTGACACACGCTGGAATATTAATGAATTGTGATAGTATACGAATACCTTGAATAGCGAGGTCTTTTTCTATCTCTTAGAGTTATCCCTAAAATTGCTCTTTCCATGGATCTCTTTGCGATTCTAAGTTGGCTTTCAGCGCCTTTTGTTAATTTCCATGTTTCGCATTAATACCATGTAGTTGTTGTTCACTGGTCTACTAAATGCTTGAAATAGATTAGTCGGCACACGGCTTGAGACTTTTCTGCTGAAATCTGTCAGTCAGTCAGTCAGTCAAGTATTATTGATGGGGTTTTTCAATAATTATCAATAATAGCCAAACAACGCTGACCCGCAGATTTGCTTAACTTGTATGTCAAGCAGTGACGGATTCATTTTCTGTTTGATAGGATTTTTTTTTTGCTTTGCACCACTGGAGAAAGAGACCAATAAACTTACGGATATTACATATTACATCTGAAGAAGGCCGTAGAATTAATAGGCCAAAACATTGTTTCAACACCAAAGATTGGAAGAAGAGATTGGAATGTCCGAACAAAAGTTATAGACAAAAGATGGTATGTTAATGACTCTTCTCAAAGTTATAGACAATGCATTATTCTATTATTATGTTCAACAGGTTCTCTATCATTAGCGATGCATAGTTATTATCTATGTGTCCAGACTGTATGACCACCCTGTATTTTCTTGTTTGTTTTTTCTTTGTAGATACGCGGCTCTGACTGCCATGTCATATAACAATGATAATATAATTTGGTTATGGGAAACCATTTTGATTTTCCCGGCAATGCCTTTGCATGAAGCATAGAGAGACAATTGAAAGAACCACTAAATTGCATTTTCAACTTCCTTTGCAATCTTCTTTTCTCGCCAATCAGCGCTCGCCTGTTTTTCGAAACTGTCACCAAAACAGTCAACATAGGTTTATTCAGTTTTTAAACTGGTCGGGCTGACTGGCTATGTATGGCGCATACAGGCAGCACCAATGGAGCTAGAGGGCTGGGAATTTAAACATTTATTAATTATGTCTAGGAAAAAAAAAAAGTTTTGTTTTTTGACACCCTGTGGGTGGGGGTGGGGTAAATGTTCAATCTATGTTTATGCTAAATTGAATACTTGTGTCCGACAGCGTTCACTTTTATTATTTTGAAAATTCAGATTGTTTTTTTAGTTATCCCTGCCCAACAAAAGGGCGAGAAGTAACTTATTCACTGATCACACATTTTTACAATTGTTCACCCCCAACACCGCATTGCTGCCAAAAGACGATGGTGACCATGACGGTTTCTTTTACCCGTTACCATTTCCGCCATATTTATTCTTCAGGCAAACGCGTTTCCCCCCTTTTGTTCGTCGTGGCCCTTTTCGTTGTTATTTCAGTCTTTGTAGATTTCATTTTGCATTGAGAGCCACACCATCAAGACTTTGAGGAGAGCTTTGTGAATGCCCATAAGAGCTGCTCCTTCTAAAAAAAAAACAACCGGATGACATTTACAGTAAAGTTTTTCTCTGGCTTTTCTTCCAATTTAAAGATACGCCTCCCGCATCTTTATTTCAGTCGAGAAGCTCCTAGGAATGGCACAGAAAAAGAGGCTCTCCGGTGCCAACCAAGTTAGAAACGGTGTATGTGTAGTATTCTTGCCAATGGTTAAAAATAAAGTTTATATAAAACTGAAATAGATTAGAGTTCTCTCCCTTGTACTGTATTTATAAAAGCAAACGAACACACCATGTTGGAAAATAACACTATTTATTACATATAATCACATTTATTAGTTGAGAGCCTATATTTGTCCGGCGCCGGTGTGAGCGACTAAACGAGCGGCCTAAATCGTAAATGTCAACAAACGAACTCCGTGCTGGGATCGAACCAGCGTCCACCTTGGAAGTTACCTTATACGCAGGTACTGCTTTAACCGACTGAGCTAACGAAGATCTCATGATAGGTAGGAGTTATTTAATCCCACACATTGTTGGGACACTTTGATTTCATACACAGAACAATATGTGGCTGCAAGAACATTTAAGTTTTTAGTTTGTGCGATTACACGACAATATTGTTTAAAAAACACTGGAAACCATGTACGAATAATACATGGGAAAGATTGTCAAAAAATTACGTATTCACGCTCGTACTACTATAGTTAACTAATCTATCGGCGCATATAACTAATTATCTCAATTAGTTGAGCGTAAAATGTATGAATAGGTAATATTTCTTTAGAATTAAAGAAGTGACTGCATTTGACGAAAGGTAATGTCAAATGAGTGAAGATAAACACTTTGTATTGTTGATACAATCGTTGCTTAGAAATTAGCGTTTGATAACTTTATATTTAAAAGAATACTGTTGCAACATTAATTTTTAAAATTCAAGTAGATCAGCGTTTTATAATTATTTGAATTTAACCGAAAACGCCACCTATTCGTTAGTGTGTCTGCCTGTCCACACAATATCTCCAAAGGTTCTGAATGAATTTCAATGACATTTTGTGGAAGGGTGGGTCATGGGCTAAAGAAGCATTGAGGATATTTAGGGGCGGATCCAGAAATTTGGATCCGATTGAGAGTTATTTTTCATATTAAAAAAAAAAAAAAAAAAAAAAAAAAAAAAAAAAGAAAAGAAAAAGGTAAACAATAGTCCAACATATGGAAAATTGAAACTTACGCAGTTACCTGCTCTTCATTGTAGCTATACATTAACTGATCTGCATTCAGTTTTTAGTTAGTGTATGGTGTTGGCAGAGGTATGCGCTCTGGGTGCTTTTTAGTTTATCTGTGTTTGCAAGTGACAAAAAGATCGAATTTCTTGACAGCATTCCAATTTTATGAACTGCGTCTCTAGTTCCACTTATTGACTTTCTGATACGAAGATAATACGGAGGACCTGGAAATCTGGGTTAATATGCGTAAAAGAATAAGAGTTATTCCCCTTGCAAGATTTATTTGTTTAATACGCTTATTTTTAAGACTTTTATTTTAATATTTTTTTATCATTTATGAATGTCTAAGGCATTCATTTCTGAAGAGTATATAATTTACAATGGTTCTTTTCAAGAGAAAAAGTCGTGAGAACACACATACTCAGAGAAAACAAACTCTAATCACTAGTAAAGGGAATTAATATTTTAACACAATTTATAATCATATAATCTTTTTCGATGTTGTCACCGTAAACACAGAACAGACTGGTTAATAGAATCTTTCTTAGCACACGATTGAAGGCCAGAATAGCTGGAATATTTCCATCATGATCTACAAAAAGTACTCGTACCAAAGATGTCCGTTTTGAACTTTCTGTGTTTTGGAGTTCATCTGCTGCTTTTGTTTGTTCGAACGACTTTTTTATTATCAATAAACTGTTCTCTTATTAATCACAATTCAATGAAAAATATTTGTTCAATATAAAGCTTTTCTTGAAAATTATGAATACTAGAATACTTAAATTATATTTTTAATGCTTTAGAAATTCATAAATAGTAAAAATAAAAATTTTAAAAAGAATACAATCGTATAAAATTTTAAAGTTGGGGAGAGAGCAATATTGTTAAAAGTAGCAATAATTATTATTATAAAGTAGGTATTAATAGTAAGGAAGGAAATAAATGCCGCTTTGTTCTCCACGTGGTGTGAGGGAAGACCTCCGATTGGCTGGAATAGTTATGATGTCATGGAGAGACTTGGTAAGAAGGCATAGTTCGCCATTTTAATTATTTCGAATATCAAATGTGATTTTAGCGGCCATTTTGAACAACGTAAGACACGAGGACGTGTTTAATGAATAGCAAATAAAAGGGTGTCAGATCTGTAATGTTTATAAATATGCATGTTAAATGAATAAACATGCCGAAACAAGCTCCCAGTAGCCCCCAATCCGTTTCCGGTCCCAGAAAGCGGGGACCGGAAGTAGGAACGGGGAAGGCTCAGTTCCACACAGGCAATAGCTCTGATCAACACATGTCTTTTCGTTCCATCTTTTCTTAACACGGTTATGAATCAAACGCATTCTAATCACACAGCTACAACAGAAAGAACGACAAAGCGAACAAAGGCACTTAAACAGAACAAGAACGTTACAAGATCGAATACAGAATAAGATTACATACAAACGAGAATAGAATAAAAGGTAACACAACATGTATTTTAGACAAACATGAATATATATTTAATATGCAGAAAGGCATCCAATTTTGCATACATATAACGAACATTGAGAGAGAAAAAAAGGCATGCAAACATAACGATAGATCTAAAAGGGCCGGCAAAATTAAGACATAATATTTTAGGGCTATTAGCCTCAAACTGAATTAGAAACTATATATGTGATCTAGCGTGTATCAGCCATGGTTGTTACTTTTAGACGGGGAGTAGAAATACTGAATTGATAATAACAGTAGTTATGTTTTTTTTCTGACATACCAAAATGAATTACCGGTAAAGTGGGTTCAGTAGAAAAGTGGAAAGAGATGTACAAAAAAAAAAAAGGTCGAGGCAGGAATATATGCATACTAATATATTTGCCAGAAGTTTTGTAGGTTATAACTACGACTTGGGCTCCCCAGGCAAAATTAGTATACCGCCAAAAATATGAATTTTGCCAAAAGCATGTAGTAATGGTTAACGTAAATTATCTTATGTCCTCTTTTCTAGACGCGAGACCCGACTACGCGTACTGGAAATCACAGTATAGGAAAAGCACATCTAAATGATGATGTAATTAAATGAGTAAATATGCTCGGTTTTTAATGTGGGAACCTCACAGGCGAACGCGTGGAGGCAGCATACTTTCAAAACATTTCCTTTAGTCCTCGCAACTATTCTTAAGGTCTCAGGACGAATCCTGAGCACCCTTGACTCGACTTCACAGAGCGGTACCACATGACACCACCTCTGTGTCCGTCTGGTCTTAAATGGTCAGGACTCACCGGAGCCAGGTAAGAAGAAAGAAGAATGGGCAAAGACTGATGGTGTCGTGGCTTTTTATAGAAAGCCTACCGGAATTGACATCACGAGATAAGCGGCCATATTTAGTCTGCAAGCTAGAGCTTATGATAGTGGTATTTAATTCACTAGTATACCTTATTGTTAAAATAGGAAGGTGGCTGTTATACAAGTTTGTATTGATAGTCAAATTGTGTATAACAGTTTCCTCCATAAACATTTAAGAACCTTTTTCTCATACGCCCCTAAGTAACCTGTTAAAAAGTCACTGACATGTAAGATTATAAGCAAGGTGGGAAAGGGAGTTAGCTAGTTCTATTAAGGGTTGCCTTGACCTGAATTCACATAATAATATTTCGAGGAATCCGTGACTGAGTTGTGGCAAAAAGCAGCAATAACATGAAAGATAAACTTGTCAAAATGAATAGCATGGATGTGTTATTAATTTTTTACTAATGTCTTTTCATCTTATTTCTGTTGCTTTTTATCGCAATTCTACGATCGTTAAGTAATCAGCATGGATCCGAAATAAAGAATAAGCCTCCGGCGAGATTTGAAGTCATATTACTAATTCCTGGGAGCCTGTCTTACAGAGACAGCGCCTTATTGATTATGGTACGAAAGTTCAACCAGTAGGCGTCATTCAAATTTACCCATATAGCTATAGCTTCCCTTCTTTTCCGATCTGCACTGCTCTGCGAATAATAAAATGACAATGTTTCATCTGAGAAATTCAAAGACTAATAGACAATCCTATGACCCATTGGGTCACTAATGGGTGTGAGCGCGAATGGAGACCCCATATTATTTTCACCTGCAAATCACCGACTTTTTACATTCAAGTTAGTGCATTTTAGTGGTATCTCGATTGAAAACTTAAATTTCATGTTCTGGACAAATGATTTCTAGGGAGTAAAGGGAAGTAATCGGAATACTTTAAAGCCATAATTTCGTAAGGACAGAAAATGAGGGTCCGGTTCAGCATTATTATACATTTACTTTTTCCATAATACAGTATAAGAATTATGACAGTCCAACAAAGGAGAGCAGGGCAACAGGAGACAAACAAGCCGGGCAGCTGCAGGGTCAAATCCCACTCAACTTTTATTCTGACTGAAGATGATTACTGCAACTTGTATATAATATATATATTAAATATGATACATTTTCTTTAATATCTAAGACTTATCAATTTAGCTCAGTTAGTAATCTAGCAATCACTAGGTCGTGTGTTCAAATCACGGTGTAATGAAATACACTGGTTGTGTGTTCGCTTATTAGAAGACTTGAATGTGGGGTGATAGTATTGGCACTTACACCAAAATACCATATCATGTTCTCTATGCGAAGATGTGTGTCAAACAGTTGACCGGGAAGTCACAACAAAGAAAATGCGTTCGGTGGCCGTGATTTCAAATCGGCCGGCAGTTTAGAGTCAGTTAGAGTCCGACACCCAGCAGCGACCGGTCAAACAAGCTAGGAGGATTGGCTCCTCAGCTCGTGAGGGAGAGGAAGATATCTGATTTGAACTACTATCATCACGCTAGTTGGTCACCCACAGCAAAGCAACTAGGAACTGAATTTAACAACTCGTTTAGAATTTTAACCGAAACAGAATTATATACATCATGTGGCCCGCGAACAGGCCTGGCATCGAAGCTATCAACGGGAATAAAAGGAACCCATATTTTCAATTGAAAATAATGAATGTTGGCGTCTTTCTATCCAGCCACGTGGGAGAGCCTTTCTCCGGTAAGGACCAAATGTTTTGTTTTCCACCAGATTCATCTCTCCCGTAAATGTACAACCCTGCGACGAGACGTCTCACATGTCGACAAAAGAAATACGGATTCTTCTACAATGATATGGGAACGGGGATTTTACATTTTGGTGAGGATTGTTGTTCCTGTTACGGTAGGAAAGTAAGGTCAACTCCTGGCTGTCTTGGAGTTTGACAATATTTTATGTAAAAAATATTGCCTTTTGGTAGTTTCTTGAACATTAAAAATATTGCTATTTTTAAAAGATTTTTTATTAATTGTAATTCGTAAAAGGGTATGTTACTATAACTTGAAATTAGACTTTCTTTTTTACCTATATGATTACGTCATATGAAGTACGTAGTATTTTATTTCTAAACAGCAAAGATACGCCATGGAATTTCCATTGCCCTATCATTATCACAACTACTGATATGATAATTTTGATTGCAGAAACTGAGACAATCCTCCCAAACAAAAACAGATTTGGTGTGACTTTCAATGAGATACATAGGAACAATATGGAAGAGAATTCCTTTTGTACAGAGTCGTGAGACAATCCTTGCCTGAAGTGTCTAATAAACCATGAGTCATTAAAGGAAGAACAGGCCATTTTCTTATCAAGGAGATTTGCGAACAATTCGCTGATGAACCACCTACGCGCAGATCTCAGTCACGCACACATAGGCCAGCAGAGATTCTACAGATGGCAGCCAATCTATTATACGAGAACGCCAGTCTATTCTGAAGTGCTTTGTTTGAGTTATTTATTTTGGTGAGAATGAAGACTTGGGATTGGATCTCCGGCTACTCTGCGCTCGATTGGTAAATGTTAACTTTGAATTTTTTCTCAGACGCCGGCGAATTCTCCTAGGAGAATATCTTTCGATTTTAGGTGCTTTCAATCCATTAGACCTTTGAACTATCCGGGAATTTAATTTTTAGAAAGAATATTTCAGGTTTTACGAGCGGGCTTCTATTTACAATGTAGCTGTAAAACTATTCGAAGTTCTAATGGATTGAAAGCACCTGGAACTGAAAGAAAAATATCTATAGGACAATTCGCCGCTCACGCCTCGTAAATCTTTACCAAATTTAACTATGATAATATGTTTTCCAAGGTAAACTGCTTATAATTATCAACAATATAATTCAACTAACGACAGCAGATGTTATGTATTAACGCAGTTTGGTTGTATGTGACGCCAGTTCACCTTTTATGAATTAGTCGTTGGCACAGTTCCTAGTGGATCATCCTCACCACAACGTCATGCCTGTTCTTGTATTCCTTCTGGGTTTATTATTCTTATTCTCCCTGCACTCATTGAGTTTTCACACTAGTTGTAATTGGTGGAATACACTAGAGACTAAGTGGCAGCAAACCTCTTCAATACCACAGCACCCTCCACAGTACTCTAACTCTTTTCAGTAGTGCCGATGGTTTCGATTCTTCTTTGCATTTCCGCCAGCCTTTTTGCTAGGTTTTAAATTATTTTAATCTGCAATTGCTATACAGTTATTGCGTGAGCAACCAATACCATTCCGGTTTCCAAATGGCCGCCGCTTCAGCTGTTGCTGATAGCGGAAACGACCGAGTCGTTGGCTGCTGATGATGATGAATTTAAAGTAAGTAAAAAGTAACAAAAAAATAAAAAATAAAAAACGAGACGAGTAGATTCATCAAAACGGCATCTTCAATTTTTTTCTCATTTTTTAAGTGGTCTGATATCGGGCAATTGCACGTGGTTCAAGAGACTAGTTTTTCTTTTTTTTATTCAAGCAAAAGCTTGATAAATACAAATGACCAAAGGATAAGTATGGGGTAATGTTTTTAGTATAAGGGTTATGTTGGTGTTGCTATTTTTAGGATTTAGTGTAGTTAGGGTTAGTGTTTAAGTATACGGCCTTCAGCCATTTTCACTTCAGAAAGTGAAAAAATGTTAAAATTGTCTGTTTCTTTGACTTTAAATTCGCCATCATCAGCAGCGGACGACTCGACCGATTCCGCTATCAGCAGCAGCTAAAGCGGCGGTCATTTGGAAACAAGTTCTTTCGCATAGATTAGGAATGGGCAACCCTTTTTCGAGCAGTGGGCCGCATGAGATATTGCTAATCATAAACCGGGCCACAAATTCAGCGGCAGATTAAGTTTTAGAATGTTAGTAAACTTTTTTTGCTAACAACATAGCTTGCATGCACCATTTTACCTTTTAGAAAAAAGCGTATTTCGGCTACCGATCTGTTTTAGTGTTTCAATTTTCAGCTTTCTGATATCTCCTTTAATTTTTATCAAACCCGGAATGTTTAGTTGTGTAATGACGCTTAACGCTAAATTATTTAAATGCGGAGGAGGATTCAGAACATAGACAGATTACTTTGTTGAAGTAAAAACACAGACCAATCATTTGTCCACTTATACTGGAATTTTCTCATTTCTTCAAAAACAGTTCCCTTTTTCTAATTTTAATAAACCGTTATTTTCCTCGTGGAATTAAACGTGCCATTCAGAAAGTCAAAAGAGCCGCATGCGGCCCGCAGTTTCCCATGGCTGGTATAGATCTTCATTTGAAATGTTGTCCAGTTTCATACGTTCGCCATTCTTCTCGGTAGGGATCGTTGGAAGATGTCCACTATTTGTTCTAGGTGCGATGTTATAGTCAATCTGTAATTACACTAGTCAAATATCCCTATCTTTCTATGGAAACAGTGTCTTTGTTTGGCGGTTGTTTTTCGGAGTACATAACGTCACAGGAGCCTGTTGCCATGCAACAAAAGAATAGACGCAATGTTGTTAACAATAACAAATAAAGCCACAGTGAAAATGGGATTGGTGTCAAATTCTTTTGTTTTGTTTTATAATTGACTTTTAGGAATTCTTTCTGATGGAGTCATTAACAAGATACATTTCAACGGTTCTTGTGTTCGAATCCGTGACAAATTTGATAAAGAGTCCTCATTTACGGCCACAATTTAGATATTTATGGAAAAGTAGTTATGTTTTTCCTTCGAGGTCGAAGATGACTATGGCTTCAGTTCCGAGTTGAGCACTGCATAGTCTGAAGTCATTACTTGCGCTCGAGTTGGATTATAGCGAGGGAGAGACGCGCACGTCGTCAGCCTGTCATCGTTTCCTACCTGGGTCCAGCGGCAAGGCATGGTCAGGATGGCTGGAGACAGTGCGCCCTGGTCATCCACTATACCCCGGACTGTGTGCAACGCTGTGATCTTCGTGCTCACTTGGACTTCGAATCAGTCGTTCGTCTCCTAAACTGGCATACCGTTTCAAAATGGATGTCGCTCCAGTGGCCGAGTGGGAGCTGCTGATGACAATTTCAACAGTTTTTTTTCATTTTTTAAATTCAAAATGACTGATGGAAATGTCCATTTACCAGAAGAAAAAAAAAGAAATGCTGTACCTAAATGCGAAGGCCTGCTGCACCTACATCCATTGCAAGTAACAAGAGATGGAAATTATATTCAGGGAGTTGAGACACTAACCTTACACCTAACTATTAACTCTAACCTACATACTAAACCTAACACTAAAAAATGCTGTTCTGAGGAATCTTGTCTGCTTCTTTGACTAAATTCGGCGGGAGTGGCGGCCATTTTGAAATGTAACAATACCCGGTTTACCAACCATGGCTGAAGAGTCCAATCTACCCTGCTATCTATTCATAGCTCACATGCCCCCCCCCCCCCAGGGAATCAGTGTAATGTGGATACCAAATGTCGCAGCTGGAGTTCGAACTCGGCTCGCCAATTCCATTCTCCGTGCCGTTAACCGCATTTGGTTTAAAACACATTTCATGAGAGTTTAATAGAAAACCTTTTGTACGAGCTTTCGGATTTTAAAACTAACTTTTTAAATGTAGTAAAGAAAATATCAAAGGGGTTATAATGTTTATACATATGTATGTTATGTTATGTTAAATAAATAAGCATGCCTAAGCAAGCACCCACTGCCCCCATTCTGTTTCTGGTCCCAGAAAGCGGGACCGGAAGTAGGAACAGGGAAGGCGCAGTTCAGCTCAAGCATAGCTCTTATCAACATGTGTTCTTTGTTTATCCTTTAACACGATTACGAATCAAAACGCATTCTAATATTACACAGTTACCACAGATAGAACAACGAAGACGCATAAACACAACAAGAACATTACAGGAGGTAACTTGTAAAATGTAGAAAACATGTGGATGTGGATGTGCGTGAAGCGCAAATGACGCTGACAATTTGGCATTGTTGATTCTCTTTTTAAGTTATTTACATGAATTCATTTGGAGGAACAGCGTTAGAGAATGACAAAGAAACTGTTCAATGAATTTGTATTAGGAGTTGCTTTTTAATTTTAAAATGTTTAATTTTGTTGTTACTTGCAACCCAACCCCCAAAATTAATCTTAACTAACCCTAAATTACATCCTTTATAATTCAATTTAATAAAATACAGTTTTAAATTTTCAAGTTTTCTGCATTCATTTGTTCCGTAATACGTTAGTAGCAGCGTTATTGGTTACCTATCTTTGATAATTGTTACTACATCATAAAATGCCAGTTTACGAACCAGTAACCAACTTTTACCGATATTCATTCACCTTCCCACAAGAGAGGAATATGACACATGGTTGAGTTTTTTTGTTTGTTTTTTTTTTTTTTGGGGGGGGGCACACGCATACATGTGGGAAAAAACAAAAATTGACCAGTCCTTGCAAACAATCACGAAGGCGCCAAGGAGACCCACGACCCCACTTTTAGTTCAATGGATCCGCCCCCAAATCAGTTTGTTCGTAGCCTAATGTCCACCCTTACACAAAATTTAATTTAAATCCATTGTGAACCTTTGGAGATATCGTGTGGACGAACATGACATTTTGGCTATATTATGTGACGTAAGAGAGGTAATTGTCAATGGATCCGCCTCAAAATTTAATTAGTTCTTACTTATTCCTGAACAGAATTACAATGAGAACTCCAAGGGTTTGTGTCTTGTCTTGGACACGCATATCTCTCCTGCATACTCCACTATTAGGCTAATCACGTTTGGTTGTTTTTCTCAAACTTATTCTCGGATTTTAGAGGACTTTTGATATATTCTTTTATACCATTTCCTCTAACTCTAAACCAATTTTCATCTTTAGGAAAATCTGTTCAAGGACTCTTCCTAATTCTACTGAACTACAGAATCTTGTAGGAATGTCCAGAAGCGTTCATAGTACCCCTCAGTCTTTGACAGGCCCCATACAGTGATGGTAGTTTTGGTTGAACACCAGCATCTGACCCCACACATAGTGGTCATCTTGAATTGTGAGATTCAAGGAAACTTCTGGGCAATACTGCAAATCTAAAGTTCCAAATTCGAATTCTGGATCATATTTTTTTTAAAATTTTTAAAAATTAAAAAAATGGCTGCCATTCGCGACATATTGAAAATTCATGATTGCTCAATATCCATTTTGTTTTAATGCCTTTGCTTATAGTTTACCAAATTATATGCTTTTATCACAAAATGCCCAATTATTTGGCTAAGCGGACCCGCTAACAGAAATTATAGTAATTATATTGAACAACGCAATAAGTACAATCTACCCCCGTCGATTGAATGAAGGGTTCGGTTCGAGATTCCCAGAAGATTACCGAGTACGACAGACACCTGAAGATGGCTGGAGGGTACAGAGGCTGAAATGTTGTGGCGATAACAACCAAGATGGAGACACTAGTCTGAATATATCAGTGAATGATAATCAAACTATATTCGAGCTCAAAACTCCTGGGCCCACGCTTTACCACGGAGCCATATCTGTAATGGTCTGAGTGACTACGTGTAATTACCACACAACTGGATTCATTAGTTAGCGAGGCGCCTACTAAAGTGAGTCTAACAGCTACGACCACGCACCCCTTTCTCTTTTTCATCCTTTTGTTAACAACAATATCCGTTATGAGCTACGATGGTTTTAACGACGATCAAGAAGTCCGTCTCGCTCTAAGTTGACAACGAACCAATCACAACTTTATTCACTAAGGACCCTGTGACAATATATGGGTACCAGAAGACTGAAGTAGCGCAAACAGGATTGGTTACTTTTTCCATTTGAAACTTATCTCCGATATTTAACGTCTAGAATGTTCGCGTATTTCGATGAGTGTTATGTGAGAAACTAATCCACCATTGTATAAACCCTTCTCAGTCTGATCTTATTGTCAAACTCCAGTACAAAGTTTGGAGTTGACCGTTTTCCAGCCGTAACGAGAACAAAAAGAACAAGAACAATCCTCATCAAAATTATGGGTGTAAACCGATATATAAAATTCATATTCCTATACCGTGATTTAAACTCACGACCTAGTGATAGCTAGCCGGTGTCTTATTGACGGAGATAAATTGACATTTCTTAGATATTAACGAAAACGTATCATACAGATACGCATGGGATTATTTCATTCTAATAAATATAGAAACAATGTTTTTAAATAATTGTTTATTTATTATATATACACGCACAATACAAAAGTTGCAGTAATCATCTTCAGCCGGAATAGAAGTAGGAGTTTGACCCTGCAGCAGCCAGTCTTTTTTGTCTTAGTCTCATCTATCTCACTCTGCTGATATCTATCTATATAGTTTTCTTCTTGATATTTACTATGCTTAGATAAGTCAGGCACAGGGTCAGCCTTAAAAATCAGCATTCATCATCCTGGATTTTATCTGAACACGAACACTGGCGGCAAATACGCAACTATTTAATCCACCAAGCAGGCCCTATCATGGTTAATTCTTATCTAGCTAGCTATTTCAATCTATCCTTTTAGTATAATGTAATCTCTCTCAGTTTGCTTATGTTTACCATACCATTAGGTTCTTATCTGTTAAATCGTCATATTCTCGTTATGATTTCTTTTTGGACTCGTTGCGGACGATGTAATCCAGAGAGTGATACGTCTGGCATCAGCTTGGCGTCAACCCGCCTCTGGTTTGGAATCTTTGGGCGGGAGGGGGACGGATTCATGATTTTCCAAAGGGCATTAGTGCGAAGTACACATAACCAGCACCGACCGCAGTTTGAACTCGGGTCACCGATTCCATTGTCCGCATCGCAACTCCTGTTGTATTTGTATTTATATGTTGTGTTGTGTTGTGTTGATTGCCGATTTTTTGATGCGGTAGCATCTCTAGCACCGATTGCCGTCACTGAATGTAAATTACCTCCCTTGCTCAGTGTTGCCAATTTCGATGTTTTTCATCGAAATCTAGAAATCTTTGGTCGCGTCTAGATGTCAGAAATTGCTATTTAGATGATTAATAAAATAATATTTTCATTTAATTTATTTAAATATTACTTATTTCATTACTATAATCATTTATCTTATTAAAATATAACTTGAAGTCAATTAATTCATTAATATGTAATATATTTCCTAGATTTTAGATATATATCTGGAGAATCTAGGCGTTTCAAGATGTTTTTTGACTGAATTTTAGATGTAAACATGAAAATAAAGTTGGCAACACTATCCTTTCTAGATCTTCACACAAGAAAATAACTAGCGCATCTATGGTCCGACTTTCAGGCTTGTTAAATTATACTCGATTGCTTCTAGATTACTTTCAATAGTATACTAACAATTGGTTGAAAACCTATATCAAGTACCAAGGTGATGATACTCATTACCAAAATCTCTAAGAACAACAAAAGCGCTGATTTCAAAACAGAGGCAAAGAGTTCGCCCCGTATGTTCAGTGTCGCACCTTTGAATGTCAAGGTGCCCCACATAGAATAATATCTACAAGACTGATCTGTGAAAATGAGGGAACTTGCTGTGATTTGATTTCCAAGTGGCAATATTTAATATAACCAACCCGGCACCTAGGAAATATTTCAAACCTATTGTAAATTAATTTTAAGATTCAACAATCTGAGATTCATTTGTGGACCGAGGCACTGAGCCATTAAACTATTTTGATTATACGATGGTGGGTTTGCTAGAGCTTTGGGAATCAAGCAGATTGTCAAAGACTTAATAAATCTTCGAGCTAATCTCCCTCCATT
>VCCN01002475.1:7710929-7725961 GCA_006491835.1 Architeuthis dux
ATTAAAAAGTTGGAAAAAGGGGTGACCAATGAATAAATTACTCCTCTCTCCTTTTGTTGGGTTTTGCTGAATTTTCAAAAGAACAAGCGCGCACAAACTAAAATTTAGCATAAACTTACATTGCATAGTGACCCCTCCCCCCCAAAAAAAAGTGTGTGTGTGCAAAATTGCAAGTTTCTACTGTGAACGGTCAGGGCTGGGCGAAGTCCGGATACATAGATAGATACATAGATATATATAAATGTCAAAACACATGCATAACCTAAACCGAGCAACAGTGTTTACACCGGTCTGTTGTGGATAGCGGTGATTAAAAAGTCGCACTCTTCATTATATTAGTAGATTTAAAACAAGTAACATTTTTCAAATGGTGCTTCGGACGATTGAACTCCTCCTTGTTGTTTGTGTTGTAAACACATACGTTTCGGCCGATGCATTCTCCGGCCTTCTTCAGATGTAATATCAGAATGTGATGGGGTAAACAGAAGTTTTTAATTTCAAAAGAGGTAACACTTATAACGTAGGAATGCTACATCGGCCGAAACGTTGTGTTTACAACACAAATAACAAGGAGTTCAATCGTCCGAAGAACCATTTGAATATTAATAGAACATATATAGGGAAAAGTAACATTTTGCTTAACTTAATAAAGAATGGAAATGGACGTTGGGTATCGATGTACAAATATGCTGAAAATATGAATAATTCAAGAAAACAACTAGTGTAACAATGCACCCGTGTGGTTCACCGTCAAAATACTGCTGTGGAAACTCCGTGGACGGCGGTCGTTGGTTTTTGTTCGAGTCAGCCAGATCTTCGAGTCACAGCTGAAAATGGGAAGGTTGGTCATATTGAAAGATAGCGAGACAATGCGAAAAATAGGTGATATAAGAATTCAATGTATTTGCAGTTTTTATAAACTGCCCGATAAAAATGCGAAGACAACAAAGCGAATTACCGGCTGTTACATCTACCCTTCGCTCTCTCTCTTTCTATCATCTCCTGTGGTCTCCCTTTGTCGTCCCGTCCCTTCGTCAACTGCCACTCATCTTAGTAGCAGTCGCATGATCCAAGACATTCAACGGTCAGCGGCTAACTCTTAACTGAAAAATCACCCCAAAATTCAAAAGCCTTCCTGTTGCCTCCTCTCAGCCAATCAGCGCATAGCATCCACATTGACTAAAGCTTTGCCACCCCCATGTTGACCCACATTCCGAGGAGACTGTTATCCACTTGTGTTTTTTTGTACTACCACGCAGAAGGCTTTATCTCTCTTACCCACACCCCTACCAGACCGCTCTGCTACACTAGTTTTTTTCTGATGGTGTCATATGTAATTGATCCACAATATGGAACAATAAGGAATAATGAAACGAGGTAAAAACAGAAGTTTGAGAAACAAGATAATCAGTACAGGGCGAGCTGCAGATTTGGACCTGGAATTAACCCAGGAGATTTAACAGTATAATCCAGTAAAATCAAGTCGTACCCAACGCCCACTCCAAACGTTCCCAGCTTGACGGATGCCTCTGTACTGATGATACGGGCCATGTATTTCGTTATCTACATGAAACTGTTAAAGTTCGGGAAAGGTCCCCATCGACGAAGATTACTGTAAGGTCATAAAGAAATCCCAAATATTATTTCGGTTAAGTGTTGTTTGTCGCCAGATCGCTGTAAGAGAGGGAAAGAGAAATGTTCCACAACTCAATCAGCTTTTATTGGCCTTCCTCTAAACCTTAGAGGAAGACTCATAAAAGTTGATTGATTAACAAAAAGTGCCCGTCCGTTATCTGGTCCCAGAATCTTTCGGGAAAGTGGAAAATAACCAGATGTGCGCTGAGGGTTAGTGATTAATGGCCACTGGTGTCGATCTACAACCCCTTGCAAAAAGTAAGGAATCAGCACACTTAGAGGATGTTCACCCAGCTTTTTTACTTTACAGCAAATAAACAAATCACAAAAATGACACAAAACAATTTTTTGATTAATAGCTTGATATTCTGGCTTCATGAAATATAACTCAAACAAATTAGATTAAAATATTTAAATTATTGGCATATTCTTTTTTCAGATCAAGTAGAGGAAAGAATTATGGAATAACTCAATGAAAAATCATTGAAAAAGAATATGCCAATAATTTAAATATTTTAATATAATTTGTTTGTGTTATATTTCATGAAACCAGAATATCAAGCTATTAATCAAAAATTGTTTTGTGTCATATTTGTGATTTGTTTATTTGCTGTGAAGTAATAAAAAGGCTGGGTGAACATCCTCTAAAGTGTGCTGATTTCATAATTCTTTGCCAGGGGTAGCATTCAGAACCGCAGGCCAACTAGAGCCAGATCGCCTTCTGGGTTTCGACGCATGCGCTTCACCCATCGATGTGGTAAGCTGATCTTTCAAATTCGAAGGGAATTGAACTTTTACGAGAATACAATCAACGTCCGTTTGAAGTAGCCAGACTTACTGGAGTGCTCCCTTTCGTGTCCTGCGAATGTAAGACCCAACTCGTTTAGGAACCCTGGACACAACCCATCTCGCAAGCACTTCTCAACATACCATTGTTATACTCGATCAACAATAAACGTTGTTAAACTTGAATGAGGTAGCACTGTAAGCGGAGTAAGAGTGGGAGCTAGAGTGGGAGCAGGATGGGGGTGGTATATTCTGTGCATATTTGAAATTGTACAATTATTGAATAGTACCAAGTGGTCATACATGAGAGTATCGTTTAGATATGGAGATAATGGCTGATTGTTGCTTAAGAGGCTTTGATCGAGTGGAAACCATTGAATGATTCAGGTGTCCTCAAACATGTTCTTCCATCGTACTCCTTTGTCCTGTCCGGCGGCGTTGCTGTATCCCTTGCGAAGAATATAGTATAACATGCATAGATACCCATAGACAATAGACATGTACGGTGTCTGATCAAAAGTATTTACACCCTTGAGGTTTTTGTCAAACTCCAAGACAAATTCACGAGTTGACTTTAATTTCCTACCGTAACAAGAACTAGTGATTGCTAGGCTGGTAAATTGACAAGTCTTAGATATTAAGGAATATTTATCATATTTAATATATATATATATATATATATATATATATATATATATATATATATATATACATACAATACAAAAGTTGCAGTAATCATCTTCAGTCGGAATAGAAGTTGGAATGGAGTTTGACCCTTCAACAACCAGTCTTGTTCCTATTGTGTTTGTGTTAAAATGGATTGGGGAGGGGTGTATCGTTTGAGTTACACAACATGCCTACAACTTTGAAGATGGAAAATACTTTTATTTTGAAACAAACAATAAATAAGACACCCTCCACACCCAAAAGAAAACATATCTATCCCCCCCCCCCACGAAAGTCAATTCTTTGTAAACCCATCTTCTGCATCAATTACAGCTACAAGTCCTTTCGGAGTTGGATAGGTTCCGCTGGTGTACACTGATCTTAGGTCGAACCTCAGATTCTCAATTGGATTGAGTTCTGGGCTTTGACTAGGCTATTCCAAGATATTTAAATGTTTGCCTTTAAACTACTCGAATGTTGCTTTAGCTCATTGTCCTTCTGGAAGGTGAACCACCGTCCCACTCTCAAATTTCTGGAAGACTGAAACAGGTTTTCCTCAGAATTTTCCTTGTATTTAGCGGTATCTATAATTCCAGTTTTTCAGTCCCTACCGATGAAAAACATCCCCAGAAAATGATGTTGCCAGCACCATGCTTCACTGTAGAGATGGTTTGATGAGAAATGGTGGGTTTGCGCCAGACATAGCGTTTTCCTTGATGGCCAGAAGATTCAATTTCAGTCTCATCTGATCAGGTTACCTTCTTCCATATGTTTGTGGAGTCTCCTACAAACCTTTTGGCGAACACCAGACGTGTTTTCTTATTTGTTTCTTTAAGCAATGGCTTCTTTCTGGTCACTCTTTTATAAAGCCAAGTGGTCCTATGGACACCAATCTTCGCTGTGGAGCTTTCCAGCTCCTTCAGGGTTATCTTTGGTCGTTTTGTTGCCTCTGATTAATGCCCTCCTTGCTCGGTCCATTTCTGATGGGCAGCCACCTATTGTCAGGTTTGTTGTGGTGCCGGTCCTTTCCATTTTGTAATAATTGATGTAATGGTGCTCCGTGGGATGGTCACAGTTTGGGATATTTTTCTATAACCCAACCCTGATTTATGCCTTTGTTTCCGACCTGTTTGGAGGGCTCCTTGGTCTTGCTGGTGCCGCTTACTCGATGGTGCCGCTTGCACGATGGTGCCTCTTGCTTAGTAATGTTTCAGACTCTGAGACTTTTCAAAACAGGTGTATGCATACTGAGATCACGTGACAGATCATGTGACACTTAGGTGGACTATTTGACTAATTATGTGACTTCTGAATGTAATTGGTTGCACCATATCTTATTTAGGGGCTTCATAGCAAAGGGGGTGAATACATATGCACGCACCACTTTTCCAGGTTTTTTTTATTCCATTGAATTATTTTAAAACAAGCCTTTGTAGGACTGTTTTGTGTTGGTTCATTATATAAAATACAACAATAGATTTAAATTACACGTTGTATTGCAACACAATAGGAAAGTATTTGTTAGTGGATTCATTTTTAATTTAATGTTTCATTTTAAGAGAGATGGATGAGCTTGGCTCTTTGCAACAAGGAACTCAATTCTAGGCACAGTTTCCGAGAAACACACTCATATGTCATTATCGATTGGCGGTCTTGCACGAGATTTGTTTTTGGTTCTACACATTGCTGGAAAAACCTGTTCACAACCCACATGAGTTACGTTTAGTTGCCTGTGATTACTTAAAAATTCCAAAGGTTTTACAAACCCGTAATTTCTCGTACGCGTGCCCCAGTTTGAGAACTCCTGGAATGATTACTTCATAACTGAAACCCCTATTTCTGCTGGTTTAATAACCTATTCAACTTAATAATGGTGCTCTCAATTGTTTTTTTCAGAATACTCAACTCTAAATATAGTCAAATACTATAATGTAGTTACAATAATCTGTGGATTATTATTATTACTAGTTGATACCCGTGAAGAAATACACGGGTATATTTGAATCTCTATGAAACGATTTTCTAAGAGAAAATAATAACAAATTTGTTTCAAAGCCTATAGATTCAAATGGTGGGAAGGGGGTACTTTTAGCAAAGTTTTTACCCCTGAGTGAGAGAGTCAATTGTTACGGACAACAATATAGGAAATAACAATGTTCATTATATAAGTATAGTAACTTCGCATTAATTGGTATCAGACCATCTATATTGGGAGATCCGATGGGAATCGGAACCACTAACAACGGCCACCGAGATTAGCTTGCTGATCATTGCTATACGACGTCTGTCCTGATCCGTTTGTTTTTCCATATGCTCTACTCGTTAATCCCAAAAGTGGAAAAGAATTCAGGGATATATTTGGATATATAAGAACAGACTAGTGTAGAGATATACAGACTGTTATACAACCCCTGGCAAAATTATGGAATCAGCATACTTAGAGGATGTTCACCCAGCTTTCTTATTTTGTAGCAAATAAACAAATCACAGATATGACACGAAACATGTTTTCTTTAATAGCTTAACATTTTGGCTTCATGAAATATACCTCAAACAAATTAGATTAAAATATTTAAATTATTGGCATATATTTTTCCTAGATCGAGTAGAGGAAAGAATTATGGAATAACTCAATGCTGAGGAAACAATTATGGAATCATCAACAAAAGAAAAACACGATTAGTACTTTTATGATGGTCTGTATTCTTTGAAGCATGGTCTTCACTAATGAAAAGTAATATTCTCCATCAAGTTGATTCCAATTTTCCCTAATAAAGGTTGACAGATCAGTTTTGTAGGATGGAGCCTTGTCATGGATTATTCTTAAAAATGTCCAACATACATTTTCAATCGGATTGGGATCCGGACTGTTTGCTGGTCATATCCTTGAGTTGATATGCATTACCTGAAGAAAAGCTTTAACACTCTGTTCTGTGGCAAGATGCATTATCATCCTGAAAAATAACTTTTTCATCACCAAACTTATTTTCTATCGATGGAATGAGAAAAATGTCGAATGTTTCAATGTGCACCAGTGCATTGACTGTTGAGGTAATGATGCAATCTCCCCATGTCATTTACCTGACATGCAACCCCATATCATCAATGAGTCGGGAAATTTGCATATTTTCGTCAGGCAGTCATCTTTATATGTTTCATTGGAATTGCACAGACTAAAGATGCAGCAACGTCGCCTGAACCAATGCTTGGCAGTGCATTTTCTATTTTCAAGGTATATTGCTTTCAGTTTTCTATCCTGATGCCTTGATGTCTTTTGGGGTCTACTTGTATTTATTCATTTATAACCTTCCCACTTTGTTTATACTTGCATTAAACCTTAGACACAGCTGACTGGGAACAGCCAACATCTTTTACCAAACTCCATGTTGGATTTACTTCTCGAAGGTGATAATCCTTTCCATTATTCCAATTAAGAGCTCTCTTGTTGAAGCCATGTTTCCCTTCAATTAGCCCAGTCCAACAATAGGCCCAACGGCGCGTTAAGTTCTGCAAATACTCTCTATTAACTGTAGATTAATTTCCATATTTAGATTTGTGCTGGTATTTGTTTTAGAAATGCAAATTACGAAGTGATTCCATAATCTTTTCCTCAGCATTGTGTTATTCTATAATTCTCTCCTCTACTTGATCTGGAAAAAGAATGCCAATAATTTAAATATTTTAATCTAATTTATTTGAGGTATATTTCATAAAGCCAGAATGTTGAGCTATTAAAGAAAAATTGTTTTGTGTCATTTTTGTGATTTGTTTATGTGCTGCAAAGTAAAAAATCTACGTGAACATCCTCTAAGTGTGCTGATTCCATAATCTTTGGGTGGTAGTTGGAGAGATACATATGAACAGACTGATATAGATCGATATAGTTATGAACAAACTCTGATAGATAGATCTGAACAGATTGGTATAAGGAGACCCATAGGAAATTGATAGAAATGAACAGGCTGAAATAGCTAGCTACGAGACAATTAGAACCCAACTGACATTTTGAGACAAAAAATAACATTACTACCTCTGAAAATAACCGTTTACCAAAGTCGCAAGACTCTAATTAACCCCCACCCCCACTATTTTGGGGATTTTAAACTGGTTTCGGCATTAAATGACCCATCAAGGGTTGATATGTCGCTAAATAAATAAATCAATCGATCAGTTGTTTTGATACATCTAAGTATTCACCCATGTTTGTCCACACAATATCTCCAAAGGTTGGCTAAGGAAGAAATGATTGAATTTCAGGGCTTTTTTAACAGTTACTTCCTGTATCGTAGCTATATATTAGTTTCATTCAGTTTTTAGTGACCATTGTATTGGCAGGGGAATGCGCTCTCTGAGTACCTTGTTGTGTAAACGTTTTCCTTCGCTGAGCAATGTCCCTGACGCCGTTGGAAACTGGCCAAATAGAATGAAAGATGGCAAAAACTGAAAGATTATACAGTGCAACTTCTTTTTACTTTTTTTTCTCTGGTTAATAAGTGTTGTTTTCTGATTGATTATGTCTAAAAAGTATAGACAATGTCAATTATTCCCTTCACACTTTGCGTTTGTAACCAGGAGAGTGATAATTTGAAATCTACTCATTTTCAATTGGACAACGGACAACATTTTAGTAAGTGTTATTTTCTGATTGCTTATGCGTAAAAAATATAGAAATGTCCAAATCCTCTTCCCATATGGCCTTAAAACCTCTCTGAAATTGGATGCATTTTAAAAAGGTTCTAGGAAAGAGAGAGGGGCGTAAAAACCCCTTCCCGGGAGCTGGAGGTTCTGCGTTCCCTCACTTTCAATTCAATTTTAATACAGTGAAGTCCTGAGTCGAACCAATGCATCCTCCCAATAGTCACCTCTGGAGCTGAAACATGGAACCTAACCAAAAGACTGGCTCTCAAACTAAGAGTTTGACATCACATGGAGAGATCACAAGACAGCACATTATATTAGAGAAAGAAAAAACAGGAATCCATTAGAAAACTCAAATGGCAATGGGCTGGTTATGTTGTAAGAATGTCAGACAACCGCTGGACGTAATGTCCATCGGTTGTCTGGTGTTCTTGCACAATGTGGATCCCCAGAGATCATATGCGAAAAATGCCGGCATAAGATAAAATGGCGTGACGATTTAGACAGGTTCGGGAAATATTTGCGCCGCGACGCCCACGATCTAGAGGTCTGGCGGATCTTGAGCACGGTCTATGTCCAAGGACGGACGTTAAAAGACTGTTGCTGCTGCTGCTGATGATGGTGATGATAATGATGATGTTTCCTGCGAGGAATTCAGTCTCACAGACATTGCATTGTCCCCCCAAAAGTCGACGCTATGAAAGAATACGTTTATATGCAAGAAAGGTGGGGGGGGGGGAAACAGTTACGGAAGCACAAATAGGCAATAAATCGGCCGAAAGACTTCGAAATTTCCCTTCAAACGTGATGATCCGCAAAAGTTACAAATTAGCGTCAAGTTATTCCAACTTTGATGTCGGGAATGTTTACAAGGAAAGTAATATTTTGCTCGACTTCTTTGGAATGCAATCTCTTATCACGCGATACATTTCCAAAGTGGGGAAGACAGGACAAATAAAGCTGAAATCGATTCTTAAGTATCACGAGAGTAGAAACAAAAATATGTGCCAACATTCAGAGACGTTCGTTCGGATGTTTTTCCCGGTCGGACTGAATTTCGAGGAATCTTGTTTGACGCTAAGCAAATTGGCTGCTATGTAGCTACGAATCCATTGTTGGGTCACGGCTCAGATATGGTTCCTGTTAAACAGAGGAAACCGCTTATTGTGATCACTTTGGGATATGGTCTAGTACAGGCATGGGCAACCTTTTACGAGCAGCAGGCCGCAAATTCACAAAGCTTGCATGCACCATTTCTCTGAGCTCTGTTGCCATTTAGAAAAAAAGCATATTTAGACTACCGATCTGTTTCTTTAGTGTTTCAATTTTAAGCTTTCTGATATCTCCTTTAAATGTATCATACCCGGAATGTTTAGTTGTGTAATGACGCTTAACATTAAATTCTTTAAATGCGGAGGGGGATTCAGAACATATTAGACACATTGGTTTGTTTTTTACTTCAATAAAGAAGTAATCATTTATCCACTTATCCTTTTTCTTAGATGAAATTTTAACAAAACGTTGTTTTCCTCATGGAATTAAGCGTGCCATTCATAAAGTCAAAAGGGCCGCATGTGGCCCGCGAGCCGCAGTTTGCCCATGGCTGGTCTAGTAGATAATAACCGCCAGATAACATTAAGGAAATGATACAAACATCGGTATAGTGTTTATGTCTATGTTTATAACAATAAATTTACATTGTTTGTTAGATATTTTCATTGTTCTGTTATTAAATTCATTGTTATAAAAACAACTTTACATTATAGAAATGTTTGATTACAGTAAGCGAATAATGTTTTGATAAGTTTTAAATCATGCTAAATAAACTGTTTTGGACTGACTGATTTTGATAACAATAACCATTTGATAACATCATCCAGGATTATAATCTGTATTTGTTATAGATATACAGGGCGTCCCATAAGTAACGCCCAATTTGTCCCAACATTAACGCCAGTTCTATCTAAAGGAAAACACTATTTAATAGTTGCTTTAAATAGTAATTTAATGATACTTTAATAGTTGCTATTAACAGTATTTTAATAATAATTTAATAGTTGCTTTTAATAGTAATTTAATAATAATTTAATAGTTGCTTTTAATAGTAATTTAATGATAATTTAACAGTTGTTTTTTAATAGTAATTTAATGATAATTTAATAGTTGCTTTTAATAGTAACTTAATGATAATTTAATAGTTGCTTTTAATGATAATTTAATAGTTGCTTTTTATATTATATATTTGTCCCAACATTAACGCCAGTTCTATCTAAAGGAAAACACTATTTAATAGTTGCTTTTAACAGTAATTTAATGATAATTTAATGTTTGCTTTTAATAGTAATTTAATGATAATTTAATAGTAGCTTTTAATGATAATTTAACAGTTGCTTTTTATAGTAATTTTATGATAATTTAATAGTTGCTTCCCTTAGAACTGGCTTTAATTTTCGGACAAATCGGAAGTTACACTTGGGACACCCTATATATAGCGTGAAAGTTAAGAATAGTCAACACTCTCGTCGAACGATAACGATATGTGTCTTCCTTTAAATGTTGTTCATTTTAACCGATACATAGGAATAACTGAGAGGCGTAGATGGGGGGCTATTTGAAAACGACCTCCCCCCCCCCCGAAGCCCCAATGAAGGGGGTCCCCAAAAGTTCTATAAATTATAAAGTGACGTAAATGGGATTTTCGGAACTAGGTATACCGGAAGAATTGTTTTTTAGAACTATGCATACGGTAATGTCTCCATTCTTTTTTTTAAATATGCATACTAAATACTAATTCATCCAATTATTAATGTGACAAACGTTTTATTTTTACCTTGATTCTTTTATTTGTGAAAGAAAAACGAAACCTAATGTCTGTGTATTTTTTAAAAAGAAAGGATAAAAGACTGTTCTAAGAGGAAGGAAGGAGGGAAGAATGACACTGTAATGTGAGGGATTGTTGGTTGTCTAGGAGTCGTCTAAAATGGTAAACTCTTTACCCAAAAGCATATCCAAGTCCCTAGAAGATCCACCTATGCCAATACATCAATTATGAGGAAGGGAAGTCTGGACTTATACTAAGTTAAAACTTAATCATTAGACACAGTTTGTTTTTGGGGGGTTTTCTTTTCAGGAGTGTGATTTGGGCCTGGGCTCGAATATGCTCAGGCTGCCATACTGTCGGGTCACATCTCTGAGGGGGTAGCAGACCTCCACAGTCAGCGAACATCTACTCCTGTTGGAGTGTCTAGGATCTGTGCATAAAGTTGCAGACAACCGCACTGTCTTGGGGTGCTGCGCTTAAAGTGACAGACAGTCGTACTTCAAAGGGACGGTAGAACCCTCTAGCCACCTCCAACATCTACCATGTTCACGTCCTGTGGTTTAAGTTCAGCCTTACTGTCGGATTACTTTCGCAAGGGTGTGGCAGACTCCAATAGCTAGCTCCGACATTTCAAACCTACGACCTATGGACTCTGCTCCTATTCGCACCACTCAGGTGGGCCATAGGATGTAAACACTTGGTTTAAAGGGTGGGGTCGGCCCTGGGCAAGTCGTGCACCATCTTAAAAATCCACTGCTCAGGCTGGAGGGCTATTCCACACACAGGCTCAGCCGTCTATGGTCCTACTATTGTAGAATACCTTTCACAAAAATCTTCATTCATTTATTCAGTAGACATTGAACATACACAACAAAAATGAAAATTGAGAAGAATACCCTACCCCCGCGTACCCCTCCCCCATTTCCATCCCTGACATTATAGTTCACCTACTGCATTTCTACTGACATTATACAATAACAAGGATATATGTGTACGTCGATGAATTGCATAAATAGTAATTCAGCTTTTGGGGTTGTTATTCATCAATTAAGTGATAGTGCATATCTATTTATTGCAAATTTTCTTTTTTCTTCAAATCTCACTAAATGTTGGAGCCAAGCCCCCCCCCCCCGGATCTCTAAGAAGAGACGCTAGATAATCTTCCCTGAATTAGAAGTTAGATGGAAGGTTAAGATGGAAGATAATGGCTGTAAAGGAGTATACACTTAATAGCCGTACGCTCTAAAAGGCATGTATGGCTTTGAATAAGTGAGAATTGTCAACTTAATGTTTTTAAGGCTTTCAACATTTGTTCTGGAAAGTCTTTACTTCTTAAATTATAATTGTTAATGTTAGATATCATGTGCGAACTAACGCACATGACTATGTTGTTATACCTTCATACGAATAAACGAGCAGTTCTGTAACCAACATACGCGTGTCCTGTTGTTCATTTTTTAACGTGCTGACTGATTTCCTATCCATTGAAATCTGCCTAATAACTAACAATTAATATTTCTGTTAATAACCAATATTATAACAATTTATAATGACAATTCGGTCCAATAGAAATAGAGGTGATCAATGAATAAATTACTTCCCTCGCCTTTTCTTAGGCAGTGATCACCAAAAATGTCTGAATTTCCAAAAGCAAAGCGTGAATGCCAGGGATAAATTTAACATAAACGTACATTGCAAATTGACCCCCTGGCTAAAAACCTATTATGCAGGGAATTTTCAAAGAACAAAAAACATTTTTTTTTCTTGACATCATCATCACCATCATCATCATCATCTGCCGTTATATGTCCACTGCTGGACAAAGGCCTATCCCATCTCCTTCCATGACAACCCATCTTGTGCTAACCTCTGCCAAGTCTTACCGGCACATTTTTCTATCTCGTCCCTCCATCTTGTGTCTGGTCTTTTCCTACTTCGTTTTAAGGAGTAAATGATGAATATTTCAGCCATCTAGCTCCATTGGTGTGGCCTGTACGTGTGATACTTACATAGCCAGCCAGTCGGCCGGACCGATCATTTTGGTGACAGTTTTGGTTGACGGTTTCTAATAACTCTACCAGTGTTGATTCTTTTGGAGTTGGAGGGGTATATTCAATAAACCAAAACTGAATAAACAAAAAAACTGTTTTTTCTAGACATAATAAGGAGAGAAGGTTTAAATGTTCAGCCCTCTAGTCCATTGGTGCGGCCTGTACGCACGATAGATACAGACCTACATAGCCAGCAAGACAGACCAGCATAACAACTAAAGAAACCTATGTTTAAAGTTTGGTGACAGTTTTGGTTGACGGTTAATCAAATATGGAAAACAAGAGTGTTCGGCATTTTGAAAGACTTTTTGAATAGCAAAAATCCCAACGTCCATAAACAAATAACGAGCTCAGATAAGATGCAGACTGACTAAGTCAGATGTTCCCATTGGGACCACAGATTGCCAGCTTTAAACTGTTGGAATATTGATCTTTTGGCACTGCTAATTAAATTAGTTCTCCTTTTTAAAAAGTAATCCGAATTAAATGTAAATGTGATCATATAGAAATAATAAAAGATGTTCAATATGTTATATGTACTAGTTATGTTATACGTACTAGTGTTCTTGTCAAAAATGACAGCATAACCGATATTGATATTTTGATAAGTCACCAAAGTGGTTTTGTCTAATTCGTTTCATTTTTACAGTTGGTATGCCGCCTAAGTCAATGTATTTATTTGTGTTCGCTCATTCAATAACGTTTGAGAACCACTGCTTTACTGTCTCGTACAGATAGCATTGCGCTAAATCTGGGGTGTTGCAGACAAAGAATAAATATAGAAATACACGTTAGAAGGGGGAATGACATTATGAAATATGGTGAAAAGGGTGAATGGGCCAGAAAAGCTTGAGGACAGCTGTATTGTTGAACACATGAAACCTCAGACAATAACTGGGCAATGGATTTTGCCTGTTTAGCTTCTTGATTCTGAAAACTTTGTTTAGAGATTTTCCTGAATGAGAAGTTATGAAACTTACGTTGTCTAATACAGATTTTCCGGCAACATGGTACCAGAAGCATACCGGATTTCCATTGGTATCCGGATCAACAGAGATCCCGTAATAATAATTCAATAATACTTATCCGATCCACTAATTATGTACCTCTCATATCTTTGAAGGATTTGAACTGTTAGAAACTGAAATTAAATATTAAATATTAAATATGAATTAAATTGTTAATTCAAATCATCATCATCATCATCATTAGCCTTTTAGCATCCCTCGTTGGTCATAGACCTTCCCCAAGATTCGCCAGATTACTCTATCGCGAACCTGTCTAAATCGTGTCGCCATCTTATTTTCTGCAGGCCAAAATTCGCATATGATCTCTGGGGATCCACGTCGTGAGTCGTGATGTCCAGCGGTTGTCTGACATCCTTGCAAAATGACCAGCCCATTGCCATTTGAGTTTTCTAATGGATTCTATGATATCTCTGTCTCCCGTTTGTTCTCTAATATACTGTGCTGTCTTGCGATCTCTCCAAGTGATATCGATCCTTTCTTGTTTGACTTTGCTCTGCACGGTTCTTATTTTGAGAGCCAATCTGTTGGTTAGGTTACATGTTTCAGTTCCATAGGTGACTATCGGGAGGACACATTGGTTGTAGGCGCTTCTTTTCAAAACTACATTAATATAAATCGATCTTTATTATTATTGGATGAAGTATTGTAACATACCACTTTTTTCTATTACATTTGCCTAGTTTTTACCTTTATCCTAATTTCCGATTGCGCTGTTATTCGTTGCCATAGAAACAGTGGCCCGAATTAATAAGTTTTATAAAACAACTAAAATTAGGATGAAGGATAGTCAAATTTAATAAACAGTGGTACATTAACATAAATTATACAATTTATGAATATAGATGAAACAAATACAGATATATTAATTGTACAGTTATGTACTTACAAAGAATTCTGATATAACAAAATGTAAAACTCTTCTTGCAGTATACGATTAGACTTGATGTGTTTAAGAGTTGTCATCTTTGGTCACTTTGTTGAAGCTGAAGGATTTGTAGATGCTGGACTACGGCTTCAAAACTCTTGGTTATCTTTTGGGACATATCATCAAAGCTTTGACCTTTGGCAACTAGTGTGAAACCCGCGAGAAATTCAATTGTACATTTGTAATTTTGTCCGGATTAGGAGAGGTGCCGGATCCTCCGTTGCCGGAAAATAGGTGCTGTACCTGTATTAGGTTGGTGCAAATTCTCCAGCATTTTTTGGCAAAATCATTTTGTCAAACTCCAGACCAAGTCTGGAGTTGACTTTGTTTTTCTACCGTAACAACAACAACAACAACAACAACAACAACAACAACAACAACAACAACAACAATCCTCACGTAATTTCCCAAGTCTGGAGTTGACTTTGTTTTTCAACCATAACAACAACAACAATCCTCACGTAATTTCCCAAGTCTGGAGT